>JALIZH010024091.1:0-58136 GCA_030522465.1 Rhipicephalus appendiculatus
AAACCACGAAGCTGACCTCCCTATTTAAATGCGCAGTTAAATGTGGGCGCGTCAGTCGGCGCCGCCAGTAGCCATTACGGCGAGTGTGGTGCAGTTTTTTTTTTTTTTTTTTTTTTTTTTTTTTTTTTTTTTTTTTTTTTTGGCTGTTGGCGTCACGTAGTCCGTGATCTTATTACGAGCTGGCAGCTGATCAATTGGTTTTAAGACGGAGATTTGCACGTTCTGGAAAGTTCGTTAGGCATTCTGATATCGCTGCTTAGTGACACGTAACGTTTCAGTGGCAGCGACGAACCCTAATATGCGTATTATTCACATTAGCCTAGAAAAACTACTCAAGGTGCGAGGGAAAAGTAGTCAGCGCGACTGCATCACAGGTGAAGGGCATCTATGTCGCGATTCCTTGGGCAGAGCGCAAATTTTTTCTAATCTTGTAGCCGGATGTATTTGCATAGCAAATAGATCCAGTAGGACGAGAGCTAGATGGCTGAAATCTCGCTTAAGAGATTTTAGGAGAAGTAGCTTCTGAAATCGACGATCTGAAATCGGCGAGTGGTGCAGGCGACAAACCAAAGAAGCAAAGGAGAACAACCTTTTTACGGGAGCACACGAACATGTAGGTGTGTTATACTTAATGAATGCCGCCTTCAGGAATTGGTAGGACTGTATCATCGTGATATCATGTCAAGGGTCGCGAATATATTTTAGGAACGAAAGTTCTGCCTTTACCTTTTGATAATCCAGCTCTACTGCGCACTCGCCTAGTTAAAAGGAGGCGAACTTGTCCGATGTGTTAGTTGATGAAGTGGAATGCTGTGGAGAAGTCCCAGCAAGGTCACTCGCCATCGCCAACGACTCAAGGACGCCTTTCTGTGCGAGTTCCTGGACATGGTTGCAAGTCTCCGCACCCACTCCTGACAACTAGCGCTGCTTAAAATACGTATGGAGAACAGCCTCAATGGCTGCATCTTCTGCACCCATTTTACTTGGGAGGAAGTCGCCAAACCAACGCAGAAACCCTTCCATAACTGCCAGCAAAAGTGGCTTGCAGTGCGTGCATTTCGTGCGGGCTTTTTCTTCCAGCCTTGATCTAATTGTAAAAATTGTTGGAACAAGCTCGCCGTAGAAACAGTCGGACTGTGATTACAGCCGACTGCGTGCGGATGAGATTGGCTGATGGACGTTGCAATATTTTGTCATAAATGAAGTCTATCTCCTGAAACATGTCTAACTTCAGCTTATTACAACATTCTCGAAGTTTTTCTTTCAAACTAAGCAAAGCTTGTGTGCTGTCATATAGCGAATTCCAGCGCGTATCACAGAGTGTTTAAGAGAGTGGCTTAAAACAGAAACAATAATTTCCGATGAATGTGGTGTACGTGCGCAATTACACAAAGCAGTGGATTTAATTATGACAGATGCATATCAACACGCTCAAACGCAGGTGTCTCTCTGCTTTATTGGCGTCAGTGGTGGCAACAAGGCTCAGTGTGGGGCATGCGCATCTGATTTGTCGGGGTAACAAGATTTGTGCACTGCATATATAGTCCATTGTCGTTGATGACTGAAATGAAATGTCCACATCGTCGTCAGTGTCTAGATATTGTGAAATTAAAAGAAAAGAAGACAGAAAATGATATTCAAATTCACAGACCAAATTTACAGGTTCAGAATGAGTTCTCTTAAAGTTACATCACTTTAAACCGGATCAAGACATGTGTTTGGTGTCTCAGTTTTATATGAGAACAGTGTGATGCAGTTTGTATGACAGTTCTACCAATGCAATGGCCAAGTTTGTGCGGACTTTACCTTCGTCGCTGTTTCTAGGCACACGCCAAATTCCTTGAACGCCTTAGCAAAGTTGCTGGCGTTGTCAGTGATTGTGGCCACTATCTTGTGCAGGGGTGTGTCATATGTCTCTCTAATTTCCTCTAAAATGTGGGCCACTTTGTCGTACGTGTGACTCCCTCGGAATCTTCAGCAGGTCAGTGCGAGTGACTTTCGAAAAAGCGAGTCAGCGTCGATCTAAACCGAGCGCCCGGAGAATTGCTTATTTACAAAAGTCTCGCACATCACTCCTATAATGAAAACTAGAAGACACCGATCCAATGGACGGTCACGCCAACGAAGCTGTTGTGAGGCGTGGACCCGATGTCAGCAGTGGTTGGTACCTAGTTCTGTGCTGAAAGCTGCGCGCGAACGTAGGGAATCATTTTTGCCCAATCCTCATCAGTTCTTCGGCATGACGTCCGCCGCGACAACACAGTGTACCCTGGGCGCAAACGTGAAAAATTCAGCACGTCAGTGCACCTCTGGAACTTTTTGGAATCATGTAGTTTAGAATGCAGGCTCACCACACCTGTGACAAGCGCAACATTGCCTGGCTCTTCGACGGTAGACAATGGATGCAAACCATTTAAGATGAACAGGTCCTCGACACTCGCATCATTTGTGCGTCCCCGAGAAGCCTCGAATAAATAGCTTTGTTTGACATGTGTCAGAAACAGCAGATGATTTTTCAGGACGTCTTTTCGAGCTGTTTTTGTACACCTCGAATTGATCGCCTTTCATTGGATGTACACGCTGAAAGAAATGCGTGAATCATGGAGTCTTTTACTTCAAGCATAGTGTAAATTACGCGACCACACGCAATAGAAACATTCATATCTTGGCATGTTCAGACACGGAAGGAATACGAAACAATAAAAGTAAAACATATTTGCAAACGCGTTTAACGATGGACCTTTCCTGTGATATAGAAAACTGGAGAACGTTACTCAATGACCCATTCGCCTAGAAAAATGCACATAGAAAGGCACATAGAAAAAGACGCAAATTTCAGCAATGTAACTACCTCCGCCTGAAAGCCGACAACGATGAAGGCAGGACAATGCTGCAAATGGCGTCACGGTAAAATGGCGGCGACGTTGACGTTAGCCCGTCGCCAAAAGTGAATACGACACAACAGCGAAAGCGATAAAAGAAATACATCACGACAGCGCTTCGTGGACAAAGCGCACACGTGGTATCCTCGAAGACATGTGCGAATACGCAAAACATACAGTGGGAATCTTTACGGCTGTTCGTTCATCTCCGTAAGGAAACAGAGTCCGCAGAGCCTCAGAATTTTTTTGAATTGCTTAGGTTGGAAACAGCAGCGCTTCTTCAGCTTATATATATCTTCGTTACCGCTCCCACCGCAACCATGCTTTACTCAACCTTGAGTAGATCTTGCGCTGTAATGGCTATATTCTGGGGGACTCTACCTACCCGCTGCTGCTTTGGCTCATGGTGCCATATAAAAATATAGAGCGGAGCTTCCCCACCTGGAACAGGAAATGTAATAAGTGGTATCCGCAGCAACGAGTTGCAATACAGGTAGCGTTCGGAATACTCATTAATTATTTGGTCACGGCATACGAAGAAACACAACTGTACTTACTTTATTCACTGAAGAGTTCGAAAACAGTCCATGGCGAACGCTTTCTTCTTCTTTTCTTTTCCTTGATAAGCGCTCACGCGTGCTGCTCGACCTGCTCCTTTCATGCTCAACGAAAAATAATATGTAATATCCTCCGCGCACCGCAAAGCCGCGCCCTTTGAGTTGATTACAGCGATGAAAGTTCCATCGGGTTCGTATTACAGAGCCTGTCGGAAGCTTAACCGAACAGCTTCTTATATTTCGATCACGTCCACGGTGTACTTGTGGGATTCTCATCTTCCATAGCTGACGTGAGGCGCTTTCTTCAGAAAGAAGCACAACATCACCAGCTTTTAATTTCTTCGAATCTCGCTCGTCTCCATAGGGCGCTGGGCGCAGGTTAAGCAGGTACTCTTCCCTTCATCTTCTCTAAAAATGCCTGCAACAATTCCTTACGATGGAATTGTTGCAGCAATTCCATCGTAATGTTGACCGTAGATGTTGACCCTGAATTTTCGACCTCTTCGTTCGGGTATGGGATGCTTGTTAAGCGTTTGCCGCCTAAGAAATGAGCCTGCGTGAGTATTTCGCTATCCTCGGGTGACGTTGGCAGGTAAGTGAGAGACCTCATACAACGCTGTTAACTCCTCAGGCGAAAGCTTCGCGCTGCGTAAAATCTTCCGGAGACTGGTCTTGATGGTTCTGATCAACCTCTCGCAGAAGCCGTCCCACCATGTCCGCCTTTCTGCGATGAACTTCCACTGAATTCTTCTTTGAGAGCAGTAGTCTTGGAGCTCTCCACCGAACAATACTCCAGCCAAAGAGGAGATTTACTTCGACACTTTCTTGAAAGTCTGCGCCCAAAATTTTTCTCAATGTTCAGCAAAGGTATGTTGTAAGCCACCGTGGAGTGTTCGCTTATGGCAATCTCTCATCATAAATTTTTACTTGATTAAGTGGACGCAATAAAATAGGATGTTAAATGCGAAGCATTTCTTTGCGTACTGCAAGCACTTTGAGCGTTTCTATCTACGTATCTATCTATCTATCTATCTATCTATCTATCTATCTATCTATCTATCTATCTATCTATCTATCTATCTATCTATCTATCTATCTATCTATCTATCTATCTATCTATCCGCCTACGTCAGGGTGAACTCGTGATCACCTCTTTAAACTTGAGGTTGACCAAAATTAGTGTGGGAGGATAAGAGGATTTGACGAATATGTCTGGCTGGTCGTGACTTGAATAACGTGAAAATCCCGTCGCGTAAGTCGTCAAACTCATTTCTCCAGACACGTGTGGCTCATACCCGTAAATCACAGGCCGCGGTCTGCGGGTATGAGCCACAGGTACTTGACAATTTGCATCTACCCAGGAACGGCGAGGCCAAACATTGCTCGTTGAAATGCGAGAACGTTAAGAAAAACTGACGTCGGCAGCGTTGACCCGACGAATGCAAATATTAAATATCAGGGTCCCAGCAGGAATCTAACCCAAGCAATCTGCATGGCAATCAAGTATTCTACCATAGAGCTACGCCAGGTCTCGAAACTGCTTTGGAAAAAGACCCTATGCATGCGTAATATTGGTGAAACGTCAATTGTGGTTCCAGTGCGGGCTATCTAATTTTATAAACATTAGTACATATGTACTCCTATGATGAAGTAGCCATGTCGGGTTAACGTCATTTGTATACTTAAGCGCCGTCCACTGTAGTTGGTTTACGTAGCACTATCCAGGGCTACCACCCTCGCAAGCACAAGCGCTACATATCAGCTCACCGCTTCTCATGTTGTAATACCCATGTTTCTGTTGGCAGCGTTACACAACTGTAAACAACTGGTTATATGAAACATATGCGACTGTTTAACATATGTCTGTACGTTAAACATTTGTACATACATTTAACGTCATTTCGTAACGTTTCGCTCAATACAAAAATTACACCGCAGTCACCTTACCGCCGCATGCTTCGCATAACATCGATTCCCATGGTACTTGGGATCTGCCTGATTTTTTTACTTCTGCTTCCTGTGAGAATTGCAGCCATCCCTTTACGCATAACCGTCGTTTCCTGTCAAGAAAGGGATGAAGCATTATTGGATCGGACCTTTATTCAGCTCTTGTTCCTTTCCAAGCTGATAAATTTCTTCCGCATAAGCATCCTCTTGAACCACGCTGATCCAGTAATCTTCTGCGCCGCAGATTGCTTCCGCTGTCAGGTGCGCTCGGCCTCTGATAGTTATATCTCTGCAACTTTTGACAAAACGGAATTCCCAGGCAAGTTATTCGTAGTACTTTTTGTTGAAGGTCCAAAACAGTCATATGCGTTCTCACATGTAGAACCAACGCCGTTGGTGGAACTTGCACGATAACTTTCGCTTCAGTTAAAGGGGAACTCCGATGCATTTTCGACCATATTGAGATAATGCCGTTTTCAAATATTATTAACAGTCCTGTAACAGCTAGGGTGGTTCATTTTGCTGAGAAACTCATCAATAATTTTAAATAAGCAACGACAGATGAGTCAAACCAAAACCGAAACAAGGAGATGCTCCGTGATGGGTATGTGATGACGTCACGAAATACGCTACACGCCGCCACGGTTTGCCAGGGCGTAAACATAGCACACTTGCTTCTTCTATCGCCTGAAAAGCAAGCTGTCGATGTCATCCGACGCGGAATCAAGCTGTGCCAGCCTGTCTGACCTTACCAGCAAGAAGTTCAGCGTTGATTGCAGCTACTATCTGAGCGCCGAAACATCGCCTTTTCATTTCGACGAGCCGGCGCGTGAGCCGACGTTCCCCGCATCGATCTTCTCGTTGCTCAATATTGTGCGTGCTTATTGTAACACCCGATGTCAACGACGACAAACACGCTATGCAGCTAACAAAACCGAACAACTGTGCTCGCGTCGTCGTCGCCACTTAGAAGAAAGCGCTCACAGCATGCGTCTACTGGACGAGGCGTGGTTGGAAAAAAGTAGGCACGTTACGTCACATAAACATGATAGCCCCCCGTTTACAGGCATGATCCCGAAATGGCTACCAATCCTTAAAATTCGATTTCTGAAATACTGAATGATTTACGGTTGTACAATTTGGTCCATGTCATCAGGGTACCGAAGAGAACATATGTTGAAATTTTTATTGAAATCGGTGAATACTGAAATATCGCCAGAGTTTCCTTTTAATTCTACATTATCGCAAGGCAAATCACAAGGCACTTTCTCTTCTCGCAAAACTAAGTAATTACACACTGGCGAAATTGGAAATTCACCGGTATGCAAATTCATATATGCGTAACTTCAGCATATTTTGTTTAGGCTCGCGTGTTTAAGCTGTACTCGTGGTTATTGTGACAACTGGACGTATTCAGACGACATTTCACGGGCAATTTTGGTCGGCTGTGACAATGTAATGGTGCATAACCCAATTGACGTCAATTTTTGGTAAAGCAGACAGAAGTAAAACGTTTCAACAATTTCCTGTCGTATCCGCACCCAATAGGCATTATATCGCGAACAATTATTTGCGTAATCAATTCCGAGCTTACTGTGGAGATCACTGAAACAAGGTTACGAAGTGGGTTATTAACCACAGAGGTTAAGAATGTATGGGCGCATATCAACTGCGTGAAACGACGTGCCGTAAGCGGCCTGTTCAAATTGTCAGCGAAAATATTTCGCATTGATGGCTTGGCTTGTCGCATCGGTGTTGATGATACGGATTAAAATATACAGGAGTAGCGACTCAGATATTGATGACAGTGTTCTCTACCGCAGCGTTCGATACAGGCAAAGAGGTGCAATAACCGATTTCGAGAGGTTTGGAAAGAGAGGCTCACCAGCAGCGTTCTTTGTTTACTCAATGGTACGCCAAAATTCCCCCCACATTATCACTCACCCTGAGATACGGAATCTTCACCTGCAGGACTCCGTACTCCATTTCAATGGTGGATTTGTCATCTGGTGGTTTAGCAGCTGATAGAACTTTTAGAAATTTTAAAATGGCATGTCGGGAACATAGTTTGGGCTTAGGTATATGAAGTTTCCGAACAACTCCAAGTTTTCGGGAAGTCTCTTTATGAGGGGTTTGACACCTGCCATAATATATCTTCTACAGCGGTCTAACATGCTGTCCTTTTCGGAATCCGCGAGTGAGCTCTAGTGAAAAGCGTCCAAAAAACACAGTTCCAGGAGCACGCGCATGTGGGTGAAGCAAGTTTCCTTCCCAATCAGCAGTTGGTGACGCGTGCGCGCGCAGCACTATCTTCGACAGCATTGACCGTACAAGGAGGTCCAAGTCTTCAAAAAGCTTATCGGGGTCCGGATTCTCTGTGTGAAACAGCCTATTCACCCTGTCAAACTCCACGACTATCGGCTGGACAAAAAGCATCTACAAGTAGTTTCTTTCATCCTCAAACATCTCATGCAACAGCCGTGCTGTGTAGCACCGCTCCGTCGAATGAGACATCTGAAAGTGCAGTTTCAGCTCGTTCCACTGCTCAAGGACCCTGCTCACGGAGAGCGCGACACTCAGCCACCTAGTGTCGGACATGCGGACAAGTTTGAGTCGGTTTCTGTAATTAATTGCGGCACAAACCAATCGATATTGCTCCTGTCTTTTAGGCGAGCTCGAAAACCGGCTGTAAGTTTCCCGTACAAGGAACTCAATATTCGACGGCAGAGCACTGGTCGCCTCACTGCAAGCCAAATTCAGTGAGTGACATGTGCACTTCGCGAGGATTAAATGAGGATTCTCTGCCTTCATCAAGGAGTACAGCGAATGGTGCTTACCGCACATAACACTGGCGCCATCTGTACCAATTCCAACACAATGTAACATGCTCAACTTGCATGAGTCCAGAAAGGACTTCAGCGCCGAAAAGATGCCATTCGCGGATGCATCGGTTACGGGAACAAGTGCCAAAAATCGCGTGGCAAAATTCTCACTTTTCCGAGAAAAATATCGCACAACAATACCCAGCTCTTTAGTACAGCATTTGTCGGTGCTTTCGTCCACAATAAGGGAATATTGTCCTTGTCCTATGTCTGCAACTAGCATGTCAAGAATGTTGGACCGAGGACCTTGGTAACCAGGGTGGTGCATTTGGTACGTCCTAGGGTCAGCCCGTCTGCTACGCAGGAGTCCTTTAAAGCACTTTTCACAACCGAAGTCAGGTGATCAGTAGTACACAAATAACTGTGCACGGCAATGTGAGCTGCGAGACGCCGCTCTGCCAGCTTCATCTTGGTTGTCGTTGGCTTGAACAACGAGTCGATAGGTGTACTGACCGCCACTTCCTTTGTCGCCTTCATGTTATCTACGTGTTTTTGTCTTGTCGTGTGCACTTTAAGGTCTTGCATGTGTGGCCTCAGCTTGCATTTGCAGACTTTGCAGTATACCATATCAGAGGTATTTTTGCAGTATGCCATATCAGGCTGAAAGTGTTTGATATCGTTTTCACATGCGCTTTAGTCAACGTCATATTAACGTTTTCATCGATGCTCGAGTGTGAAGCGTGCTTCCACGCATGGAAACGTAAAAAAAAACTGTGTACAGAGACGCACTGTATATCATGACGTTCGGCTTTACAACAGAATCGAGTGAATATACGTGACTGTGGGAGCTAGGTGCGGTAATTCTAGCATAAGCCAAGTCTCATGTCAACGTAGACGGCGTCCACGCGCGTTGCTGGCGTTAGGGCGCTCGTACAACTGAGTATTTAAGGATGGGTTACGTTTGTAGAACACGTGGTCAGTAACCGCTCACGGCGTGCCCCTGACTGCCGTAGGATGCGCTTGGTTGTGGCAATATGCCGGCGCAAAGTCGGGATTATTCTGGAAGCACTTTTTGAAGCGATTTATCAGAAAAGGAGGGCTTTCATTCGTGCATAAACAGTGCCTATCACGAAACGAGGTTGCCGCCTTCTTTTACGTGAAAATTTGTTTTCTTTGCGAAATTATTTAAAACTGAACACTCGTGTCAGATGTGTGTACACTAACGGTGTGTTGAACAAAGGGTGGTTTGAATGAAACTAATCAGTCTGTGTGTTTGTGTGTTGGTTATTCCCAGAATCCCGGATGGCTTCTCCAGAACTCTTCACTCCAGTTTGACAGCCACACTCGGGGAAACGAAGGTGTCGCTGTGTTCTGGCGCTTCACCACTAGTGTTGGGAAAGTCAACAGCGGCGTTCGCAATGTCAACGAGGCACTCAGCCCTACATTTGCTTTGGTTGGACAAGACGACGTAGGAAAAGAGGTGAGTGGCACTTACGCGAAGGAGCCTAAACCAATTGCGTTTGTTCTTTTAAAAGAGGCTAACATCATCTTGTGATCAAATTTTGTCACCAAGTCACATGTTACAAAAACTATTTGAAAGTTGTGTTTTACACGATAACGGCAAAAAAATGGTTCCTTACCATGCCTGTTTGCATTTGTTGTTTTGTTGTGAGCCTCCATAAATGTCTGTGTAAACCACTTATTGTGTAGGTTTTGCAAACTCTTACTACGATTCCGTTTTCTCATCATGATATCGCGTTTTTCTGGTCAGGTACCGTGTTTCATGGCTGCTCACGCTGAACAAGAGCGACAACATTGCAAGTCACAAGTCCGATTCCTCCAGCCGTCACGACTTCTTGGTTTATTCATAATCATAAGGAATAAATATGGTAACATGATGCCAATATCTCTAGTTTATTTTGTACGACATGACACTATGGATATCACAGTCACACAGTTTGCATGGCTGTACTCATACAAGCATCTAAATGAGGAATACCTCAATTGCTTGATTGGAAATCACATACCATCTCTTTGCGCTTTCTGTATTGCTGTGCTGGAAATTGTGCGCTGTTTTGACGAGTTTCATTAAAATAATGTTAAAATTGAACGATTCTCTTTTTGCAATCGCTGGGCATAACGGCAAGTATTAAAATGAATACGTCACTATTCCCAGCAGTAGTGGCGCAAAAGTAGAGGAAGGGTCAACTGAGTAGCTTAAAATAGACGCAGAGTCGCTTGACGTTTCGCTGGGTGTCGTTTCACCCACGTAGGAGCGTCACCGGCTAGAGTCTATGACTCCCTCAGAAGTGGTACTGTGATCCTGGCAAAAGAGTCCGTGAACTCTTCTTAAGAGGGTCCCGGGACTCTCCTAGAGCACGCCGACTCTGACCCACCAAGATAGTCACTGTGTTCAAAGAGAGTCGTATACGTGGCAAGTCAGAACTCTCCGAAAAGAGTCACACATACCCTTTTTTTTTTCTTAGAGCGTAGATATACCTAGACCGTGTGTAGTATGACACGGATAAATCGTACCAACACTGTTTTTTACAACCGCGTTGGTGAAGTGAATTTTCCACCCGCAATTCGTTACCTCATTCCCTAAAATGAATTACTAAATTTCTTAGTATTTCTGCATTTTCCAAGGACCGCAAGCCAAATTGTGAATCACATTGGAAAGCATCACGTTCACTTGTTTCCGGCTCGATACACTTCTTATCTAGTTATGTTCCCGCGTTTCAATGTCGCAAGAGGAAACCAAAATATAGGGCGCACTGAACGCGCGCCCGCACCTCTTGCGCGCGAAAGAGCAGCGCCCTCACTAAGGTCTTCAAATTACTTCGTCCGTGACCTCTACTAGCTCCACGTACGGCCGTCGCAGGCCCGCAGTAACTGACAGTGTGATCTCGGATTCTACCTCAGGCGCACGGCTAACACAGCGTCATGCAGCACGCGCCTTCCCCGGGCGCACGGCTGGGTGTCATGTACATGCTTTTTCGTAACAGCAACTAACATGAAATCTCTCTCCTCACTTTGTCACTGTTGCCGTATAGTCAGACTAGTTTTTTCCCTATTTCGACAGCGTTGCTGTCAGGCGATCACATCGCACCCTTGTTCCCATTCTGGGCTGTGACGTTGAAAAGCCGGAGACATAAGACCTAGTGAACTCGAAACAACTGGGTATGATGTGCTTTGCAATTTATGCACAACATAGCACGAGATTTTCGGCACTGGCGCAAGTACTTAGTATCATTTTCTCGAAGTACATACGGAATGGCAACCGGAAAGTTCACCAATATGCGCAATACGCACTTTATCTCACCGTTCAACGTCTTCTTCTCTTCTTTTTTCTTTGGACTAACGTGGTCCTGGTTAGCTGGACCCAAGCGCTCTATCTAGTTTCGATTTTCATTAATCGGGACGCCATCCTAGGTCTCTGCAACGCCAAGAATATAGGTTAAGGAAACGTGATCGAGGAGAAAGATTCCAGTCTCTGTCTCCATTGAGGAAAGCGAAACTATAAAATATTACTGCACAAATTAAACGGCAATGAAGCGTAAGAGGTGCGCTGCCGTCTTCCTCGGCTACCACGTCACGAACGTAACTCGTTTGATATGCTAAAAGCCGCGACTGATGTCATCATCCAAAACATGTGTTTGGATATCAAACGTGTTTTTGTGACGCTACACGCACGCACCAAGACGCACCTTTGAGCTCGGGGTCTTCCTCCCAATCTTTTTTATACTTTGTCGCGTACTTGGCCCACTTCCCCATGGCTCAATATTCCTCAGAAGATATGATCCGACTTAAGTCTAACCTGTGAAATTCATTTCTAATGTAAGTACGACCAAAAATTCATCTCGCGGGATTAGAACAACGGCTGTAAATCTTACCGTAAGAAACGTGGATGAGGTCTAAAGATCTGCCGGGCGCAATACTTCACTCAGAATCCATAGCTATGAAACACTCTAGTGTGTCATCTATCCGTGCTGGCCTTCTTTCGTACCGGCGCCATGATCACCCGGTCCTATTTTATTGATCCCCTTTCTGAACATACCCATGCTAGTACAGTATATTGTGAAACACCCTCTACTCCCAGGCTCATCCCGACACGCGGGGATCGGGTGTCTGGTGACTGAAACCGATGTTGCTGGCGCAGCGAAGCCCGATGTAACATTAAGTACATCAAAGATCAAACCACCCGCTCAGACAACGGCGCAGAGAGGGGAATGGGGGGGGGTGCGCATTTCGCGCACACACACGCGCAGCCGCAATGCCGGCTACGCAAGCTAAAATGTAGCCTTCCAGATTCGTTTCTGCTTGAAGAAAACCATCCCTGGAGCGTAGATTAAAGCGCCAGTTATAGCCCAAATGTAGTCGAATTCCAAATTTTCAGTAGCCTAAATATAGCCACATAGCCAACTCGCCCAAGTCGACGCCAAAAAATTTTTTTCTGTAGCCTAGTTTGGCTAAAAATAGCCAAACCTGGCAACACTGCGCGCAGAGTTTGCCCGGCGTGGCGGCTGCGCGGGCAAACTGCTTGGCGGCGCCTGCTCCTCGGTGCATGCGCGTCTAGGCGAAAGGCCTAGCGGAGTACAGACTAGCTGAGTACGGGCGACGAAAAACCCTCGCTTCTTCCGGGGGTGCGACAGCCAGGTTTTCACGTTAGTTTCCGGCACTGAATATTGGACATTCTTGCAGGGTCTGTAACCGGCTGTGGTTCCATTCTACTCTGTCTACGCCAAGGCAAGACCTAGCATCATTCAAGAAAGCCATGTTCAGACACTAAGATCGACCAGCTTCGCTGTTTCTGAAAGGGCCCCTCACCAGGTGGCATAAGGAATTTTAGTTAGACATTGGAAGTTGTTGCGCGCCCAACAAAGAGCATTATGCCACAAGAATTTTTCTAATCGGTCCATTAGAAGCTGAGAAAAACCAATGTTTTGAGGCAGCGCGAGACCATGATGCAAGGAGGTGGGCTTGAAACTCTTGCCGCTCGCCCCATGTAGCCTTCGCAAGCCAAATCCCTTCCCTGCCCTCTTCAGCACGCGAACGGGAGGAATCACAAGGCGCATACGCATGAACACGTCATGCAGTCACAATGTCATGAGCGCGTCACGGGCTCGAACCAGCCCGAGCCCCCCGAGACGCGAACGGTGTTGTGGCGGCGTTCTAAACGCTTCGTCTCTGCAAGCTATACCGAATGCATCATCGCCCTGAATTACGGAGCATGAAATCTGCGACATTTGTAAGGACGCGAGGCTAGCGGTGTGCCACAGGAACATTTAGTTAGACGCGGGAGGATATATGAGCCTTATGATCTCTGGAACGCAGTAGAAAATTAGTTTAGTTGTAAGGGTGGCAACTGCACGATGCGCAAAGCGCGAGAACACGAACGTATGCGAAACGGAGGTAGATTAGTCTCGCATCTCGCTGTGACTCGCAGTAAAAATTGAAAAAGAAACGCACACATTCTGTTGTGTCTTTTGATTATTGGTCTCAAGTTTTATACGTCTATTCAAGCAACAAATTTCACAAACCACACGTCGTGTCAAATAACAGCAGTGTCACGTGCTACTGTTCGCGACGTCAGAGCACAGTCGTCTACGTTGAGGAACGACGTCACAGCGCTACCGTCTACGTATGGCCATTCGATCGTGTACGTCATCCCCCCATTCTCCGGGCGCGCGGCCGCGGGAGAAAGGGCAAGCAGCGTTCAGCTCGAAATTTGACCCATTTCCGCGGCGCGTAGCGTTGCAAATTTTGGCAGACGTGATCGTGAACGCCGAGTGTATGCATTGCGCGCATCAGCTCAAAATTTTCAGACCCGGTGAGGGGCCCTATAAGCTTTACACGCCAAGTGTAAACTTCATTTGTTTATTCAGTATTAAACTATTCAATGAAATTTGCGTTTCCTTTTTCTGGTATCACTTACTTATTAATAGTGTTGCAAAAAGCTCACCCATTGATATTGCCACAAGTTGCTCATCATCCTGCGCAGATGCACGTCGCTTCCTGCGTTTGTAAATGCCGCCATACGAATGACAAGCAAAGCGCGCAATGCACCGGCGGACTGCGCGTGCCACCCCACCACGTGCTAAAAGAAGAAGACTGGCGGCTCATGGAATGACGGGTTCGCGACTGCACGAGAGAGGAAGAGGACGACGAGGTTCGGACTGGCTAGTATGGAACATTTTCGTATAAGGTGGTTTCTCTTAAGTTCACGGGCACAAGTTCGCCCTGAATAAATAGTTTTTACCAACAGGCGTTGTATTTTGTTGGTAACATTCTGGTGGAGGTGCTGGGTATGATTCCAAGCCCGCCACAGGCTAGGGAGCTTAGTCCAGACCCTCCAAGCTTGGAGCCAGTGGAATTGACGCCTGTCCACCAACGCACGAGTCGCCGCCTGCGTGGTGAGCAGCCCGAGTTTGGCCCCCTCTTCGATTCATCAAGACCAGCGGAGACCGCAAGCTCAGACGCCACTACGATGGCCGCTCAAGCGACACCGTCTCCATCCCATATCGTCGTGGATTCGCCCCGGACACCAGAGGTCTTCCACGGGGACACTTTCGAAGATGCCGAGGACTGGCTCGACGGCTTCGAGCGCGTCGCCAGTTTAAACGGTTGGGACGAAGCCAGGAAGCTTCGTTACGTCTACGTGGCTCTGCAGGATTCTGCGCGTACGTGGTTTGAAAACCACGAAGCGTCAATGTTGTCTTGGGACGACTTCCGGAGGGAGCTGCTCATTGCGTATCCGAACACGGACCGGAAAGAGAAGGCAGAGGCCGCTCTTCAGGGGCGGAACCAAAGGAACAACGAGAGCGTGGCCATGTACATTGAAGATATGTCGCGGCTCTTCCGCCGAGCCGACCCAAACATGGCCGAAGAGAAGAAGTTGCGGCACCTGATGCGCGGAGTGAAGGAGGAGATTTTCGCAGGCCTGGTGCGTAATCCACCTCGCAACGTGACAGAGTTTAGATCAGAGGCAACGACAATAGAGAGGGCACTGCAGCAGCGTGCACGACAGTACAACAGGGACGTAAACGTCTGTTCAGCTGGCGCGGTGTCAGCAACCCTCACCAGCAACATTGACCTCCTGCGGGAAGTGGTGAGGGCTGTCGTAAGGGAGGAGCTGCAGAGAATGCAAATCACCCAAGGTCCTCCAGCGATGCCTTCACTCACGGACGTTGTGCGTGAAGAAGTGCGGCAAGCAATTCTTCAACCACAGCCTCAGGTACTGCACCGCACTCAACCGGAACCCCAACCTCAGTTGTCGTACGCGCAAGTTGTACGACAGGACCTCGGACGCACAAGCTTTTCTCAAGCTGCCGTTATGCCGCCGACGTTTCCTCGTAATACGCCACCGCCCATGCCGGAAGGAAGACCCCGTAAGAGCGATCTATGGCGCACTGCAGACCGGCGGCCCCTATGCTACCACTGTGGAGAGGCAGGTCACCTTTATCGGGCTTGTCATTATCGTCGAGTGGGACTGCGTGGCTTCCCAGTCAATGCACCCTGCCCTCGGAACGGTGAGCGCCCTTACGAAATCGAAGAGTTTTTATCTTCGCGCCCTACCCTTCAGGACACCCAGCAACGGGAGTCGCGGTCAACAGCACCAATGCGCTATCGGTCGCCGAGTCCTGGATCATCATCGAGGTTCCCGAGACGTCAGTCATCTAGCCCGCAGCGGGAAAACTAGGGCCAGCGACCTGTGGAGGCAAGGTCGCTGATACTCAGAAAACTGAAGACCCTCCATCGCTGACCCGACCGGACGACTGCAGTTACGCGACGACGGATAAGTGCAGTAAGGGTGACGTTACCTCAGAACTGTTAGTCACCATCGACGACCGCGAGGTTATTGCACTAATAGACACTGGTGCAGACTACTCCGTGGTCAGCAGCGTCCTCGCAAAGAAGTTGAAAAAGGTGCTGACTCAATGGACCGGACCTCAAATACGTACCGCCGGAGGACACTTAGTCAGCCCCGTGGGAGTGTGCACAGCCAGAATAGGGATAAGAGGATTCGTATACGTCGGCAGCTTTATCGTTCTCCCCGAGTGTTCCCGTGAGCTGATTATAGGCATGGACTTCTTACAGGCAAATAGCGCAATCATCGACCTGCAAGAGTCTACAGTCTCCTTTTCTACAGAGAACGCTGTCGCCATGTGTCAAACGGAGCAACCAGTCGTTTCACCTCTCCGTATTGTGGACGAAGGTGTCACCGTGCCGCCTCGTTCAAGCGTGACAGTTCTTGTGAAAAGCGACCTTTTCCGTGATTATAATGGACTAGCAGATGGAAACATCGGACTACTAATTGAAAAAGGAATATGCGTGGCAAGAGGTCTGGTGAACCTTCGTGACGGATGTGCGAGTGTCCTATTGACCAACTTCGGCAGTGAACTGCAGCATGTGGCGAAGGGAACAGCCGTAGCATCGCTGCATGAATATTTGCAAGTTGCAAATGTTTGCACTCTTGATCGAGACCCGCCAGCTTCTGCAACAGTAGACAAGAGTTCTTCAATCAATAGACATTGACAGAGAACTCTCGTTACCACAGAAAGAGCAGATTGTAGGTTTGATCAAAGAATTCGCGGAGTGCTTTTCCACTTCGTCGAAAGTCGGACGCACTCCCGTCGCAAAACACCGCATCGTGGTCGAAGAAAATGTTAGACCGGTGCATCAGCGTCCCTACCGAGTAGCTCCGAAAGAACGGGAAGCCATCAAGAAACAAGTACAGGAAATGTTGAACGACGATGTAATACAGCCATCCAACAGTCCCTGGGCATCACCGGTGGTACTGGTCAAAAAGAAGGACAACACCCTGCGATTCTGTGTAGACTACAGAAAACTGAACCTCGTCACGAAACGGGACGTTTATCCACTACCACGAATTGATGATACCTTGGATAAGCTACGCAACGCTCACTTCTTTTCATCCTTGGATTTAAAGAGCGGATACTGGCAAATCGAGGTGGATGAAAGAGATCGTGAGAAGACGGCGTTTGTGACACCCGACGGACTATATGAGTTCAAAGTACTCCCTTTTGGCCTGTGCTCTGCTCCCGCAACCTTTCAAAGGATGATGGACACTGTCCTCTCCAGACTTAAATGGCAATCGTGCCTCGTCTATCTCGATGATGTGGTAGTTTTTTCTTCTACCTTCGAGCAGCACGTGCATCGACTGAGAACAGTACTGGATGCCATTCGCGCGGCAGCACTCACTATCAAACCTGAAAAATGCCACTTCGGATTTCGCGAACTTCGGTTCCTCGGCCACATTGTTAGTGCTGAAGGTGTCCGCCCAGATCCCGAAAAGATTACAGCAGTCGAAAACTTTCCGAAGCCACGGGACAAAAAGGCCATGAGACGATTCCTGGGACTCTGTGCCTACTATAGACGCTTCGTTGAAAACTTCTCCAAGATCGCTGAACCATTGACACGGCTTACAAAAGAAGGTGTGCCATTCGTCTGGCAGGAAGAACAAGAAGATGCTTTCTCTGAGTTGCGACGCCGTTTGCAATCTCCTCCTATTCTTGCTCACTTTGATGAAGACGCCGAAACAGACATCCATACCGACGCCAGTAACGTTGGTCTCGGAGCCGTCCTCATTCAATGGCAGAATGGAGCAGAAAAAGTTATTGCGTACGCAAGCCGCACTCTATCGAATGCTGAGTCCAATTACTCAGCTACAGAAAAGGAATGTCTGGCAGTCATATGGGCCATCAGTAAGTTCCGTCCATATCTATACGGCAGACCGTTTAGGGCGATCAGCGACCATCATTCATTGTGTTGGCTGGCGAATCTGAAGGATCCTTCAGGAAGACTTGCTAGATGGAGCCTGGGTCTGCAGGAATATGACATCACCGTCGTGTACAAGTCTGGTCACAAGCACAATGACGCAGATTGCCTGTCACGTGGACCAGTGGAGTCTTCGTCTGCCCAACATGAACAAGATTGCCCATTTCTTGGAGCTCTCAACGTGTCCGAGATGGCCCGTCATCAGCGAATGGACCCGGACCTGCTCCTGCTTATCCAGTACTTGGAGGGTCAGCAAGTAAAGGTACCGCGAGTTTTCGTCCGCGGATTGTGTTCCTATGTTCTCCGGAATGACGTCCTCTACAAGCGAAACTTCGAACATAGTGGTGAGACATTTCTGCTTCTAGTGCCATCATCACTGCGAGCGGAAATATTAGAAGCATGTCATGATGACCCTTCGGCTGGGCATTTGGGTATTAGTCGGACTTTAGCGAGAATCCGCCAGAGATATTATTGGCCAAAGTTAATGGATTCTGTTCAGCACTATGTAAGGTCGTGCCGAGAATGCCAAAGGCGTAAAATACCACCATTAAAACCAGCAGGTCTGTTGAAACCGATAGAGCCACCTAAAGGACCATTTGAGCAAGTGGGAATGGATTTACTCGGACCATTTCCTGTCTCATCATCCGGAAAGCGGTGGATCATTGTAGCGACAGACTACATGACCCGATATGCTGAGACGTCGTCTCTCGCAAAAGGAACTGCGAATGAAGTGGCTCAGTTCTTCGTCAGCCAGATAGTACTACGACATGGCGCTCCAAAAATTCTCATAACCGACAAAGGAACAGCGTTTACCGCCCGTTTGACGCAGTCTATAATGAAACTAACGCATACTGACCACAGAAGAACCACAGCTTACCATCCGCAAACAAACGGCTTAACTGAAAGGCTCAATAGAACGCTAGCTGATATGATCGCCATGTACGTGGATGTCGAACATCGTACATGGGACAGCATTTTACCGTATGCTACGTTTGCGTACAACACCGCAGTACAGGAGACGACGCAGTTCACACCATTCCAGCTTGTTTACGGTAGGATGGTAACAACGACCTTAGACGCGATGTTACCTGTAAACAGCACGAACGAGGATAAGGCTGACATCAGTGAATACATCGAAAGGGCAGAAGAGGCACGGCAGTTGGCAAGACACCGTATAATTCACCAGCAAAGCGTCGACGCAGATCGGTATAATCTAAAGCGAAGAGATGTCCAGTACAACCCCGGAGACAAAGTGTGGGTATGGACGCCGGTACGTGAACGTGGCCTGTCTGAAAAGCTGATGCGGCGCTATTTCGGCCCTTACAAGGTACTTCGCCAGTTAAGTAACCTTAAATTACGAAGTCATCCCCGAAGGTCAAGTGTGTTCAACACGACGAAGAAATCACCCAGAAGTCGTACATGTGGTACGAATGAAACCCTACTACGAAAGGCACTGAAGAACATGACTGATACACGTGCTCGAACATCAAGACAAGCCCTGCCCTTCAAAACTGTTCACCTTCTCGACGCATCGGGACGATGCGTTTTAGGAGGGGGATTAATGCCACAAGTTGCTCATCATCCTGCGCAGATGCACGTCGCTTCCTGCGTTTGTAAATGCCGCCATACGAATGACAAGCAAAGCGCGCAATGCACCGGCGGACTGCGCGTGCCACCCCACCACGTGCTAAAAAAGAAGAAGACTGGCGGCTCATGGAATGACGGGTTCGCGACTGCACGAGAGAGGAAGAGGACGACGAGGTTCGGACTGGCTGGTGTGGAACATTTTCGTATAAGGTGGTTTCTCTTAAGTTCACGGGCACAAGTTCGCCCTGAATAAATAGTTTTTACCAACAGGCGTTGTATTTTGTTGGTAACAATATTTTTGTTTTCCTGCTACCACCATTTTCGGATGCAAGCGACACTGAAGTTTTTGCTAATGAGTTGCCTGGTGGTAATGTAACTCAGCCATGCAACTATACCCGAGACATCAGCGGGATCTAATCCACGGTAACGACAGAAGAGGAGCGCTGAAAGATAGGAGAAGATTGACCAGGCACTAGGAAAAATGATCGCTATCAGCCAGTTGCCTTTGGCATTTTCGACGAGTAGAGGATTTAGACATCTTATGGACGTCGTGGAGCCAAGTTATAAGACATCTTCCAAAGCTAAGCTGAAAAATCGAATTAAACTTCTACATGATCACTTGAAAGCGAAAGTAGCATTTCAGATTTGACTCAGCTGCAGCTGTTGCGCTCACGTCGGACTGCTGGATATCAAGGGCGCTAGATTCCTGGATCACAGTGACTGCGCGCACATTGGACGCACACTTTGGAGTGGAAGTCATAAGCGTTCGCTTTAGCAACGGAGGAAGTCCAAGAGCGGCATATGGGAGAAAATATCATGCAGCGAATGGAAGAAGTCATCGCGGTATGGAAATTGGATGGCAAGGTGACGGCTGTTGTCACTGATAATGCATCCAACGGCATCAAAGCAGTGAATGCACTGCGAGCCATTTTAGAACCGAATCACGTTAGCTCCTCTGCCCACAGTCTGCACCTGAACATCAAGAAAGCAGACTCCCACCAGGAGATCGATGGCCTCTGCCAGAAGAGCGGGAAGCTGGTCGCCCAATTCCGTCATTCGACCGTCACCAGCGACGTGTTGAGTGGGCGACAAGAGCTGCTCGGCTTGCCACGAGATCGCCTCACGCAAAGCTGACCGACGAGAAGGAGCTCCACTTACCAGGTGTTCGCACAGCTTGTCAAGCACCGGCCTGTCATCAAAAGTGTTCTTGCTACACCGAGCAATTGTCACAGCAGCTCCTGCGCACAACCTGCAGATCAGTCAGCTAGAATTGAATATTATCAGTGAACTCTGCGAGGTACTTGTGCCTCTTCATCTTGCGACTGGCATTCTCTGCAGTGACACAGTGTCACCTGTCTCCATATTTCGGCCAGTAACGAAACCATTAGTGAAAAAGCTAGAGCCTCGGGCATCTGGCGACTATCTAGTTGATAATTTTAAATAGCTCGGCTGGAGATATTTCGCCGACTCTCCTTGGACTGGGACAGCCAACAGAAGTCGGTGTCTGCGCGTTAGAGGGCATCTTTTCTGGATCCGAGGTACAAAAGCCTCCAGTATGAAGAACCAGGAGATCGGGAGGCAATCCGTTGCAATGTTCGAGAAATGCTCGATGACTTGGCACCTTCGGATGATGAAAGCGGGATAGGCACTACCGAGACCGCACGGACAGCACTGCACATATTGTTTGATGCCGAGCCTCGCATTAGTGACCTGTCAGCTCAGTTGGAGGCGTACTTCTCAGAGCCTCAGCTCGGACATAACACGGATGCACTGAACTGGTGGAAAGACCATGAGTCCAAATTTCCCCGTGTGGCGGAACTTGCAAAAAGTGTATGTGCATCGCAGCCTGATCCGCAAGTTCGGCCCATGTATTTTCTACGGCTGGAAATATTGTTACACGGCAGGAATGCACCAGAAAGGCGATGAAGACGACAAATGTAATAGCGCTAGCGTTGTTGCTGTTCCGCCGTATTGGCTGCAGCTGCGTCTACCTCCCTCTGTATATTTTGTAAACATATTTCTTACTTTTATACTCTCACGCCCGTGACATTTGGTGGAGGTGCGGGGTATCAGTGCCAAACGGAGCTCCCTTCTACCGGAAAATGTGAGCACACTCGTGTTCTTGTACCAAAATAGGGCGCACTTCGATATCTGAGAATGAGAATCAGAACAAATAAATGAATGTTTCTCACAATGTCATAGCATTGGCGAGTACTTTTATCATGTCAATAACTGTATGCGGCAGGAAAAAACAGAGCCAGGAGGATTGCATGTCGTGGAAGATTTTTTGTCCAGTTCGCCACTTTTCTCCAACGAGCATAAAATTCACGCTTGAGGTTTTACATACTTTACGTATTTTTGATGCTGAGAACAGAACTCACGTACCTTCAGTGATTCGATGGTTACCGCATATTTCCGAAGAAGAAAAAAAAACACTCTTCGCTCGTTAGTAGAGCACTGCACGGGCCGTGATTTTCGGCACGGGCCCGGCCCGAGCCCGCCACTCGCTGTAGTTTACCCGCCCGAGCCCGGCCCGGTGACTAAAAGCGAGGCCCGCACCCGGACCGAGCCCGGAAAAAATCTTCACCTACCCGACCCGGCCCGGCCTGACCGCAAATCAGGCCCGACCGAGGCCTGACCATGAAATTCCGAGCAAAGAGCTTTAGGCAGCAATAATAGACGTTTTGGTGTCGCATGCTTATATAAGAACTTTATTTTAACGCTCGTTTATAAGTCGAAAAAAGAAAAACCTAATGTGGAAATATTTTGATCAAGGATAATGGTTGGGAAGAAAATTTATTGACCAGCGGTATACTGTACCTGTTTTTTCTGCATGTACAGATAGAAATCGCCAAGAGAGTTTTGTAACATATTGTGACAGCCAAACTGATTTGTAAGATGACTTTAGCTTTAATAAAAAGCGTAATAAAAACGGAGGTGACACGGAACACACCACACTGTTCTCTAACTTCTTGTTTTTATTGCGCTCTCTATCAGAACTTCAGCATGCTCTTCCAACAGACGTAATGGCATACCCTTCTAGGTATTTAACATCACTCCTCAGTATAGTGGTAGCTTAACTTAACAAGAAAAATATGAAATAAATATCTATGAACGCCGTTTTCAATACACAAACTTCGTTTATAACTATAACAAACTGTGTGTACACATGGGTAGACGTTAGTATAGCCAAAAAAAGAAAAACGAACTGTGATATGTCATTCTCATGTCACGCTACTGAACGTATTTAGTCTTTATACCTTGGCGGCAGCGTTCGCAGTTTGTCTTCTTACATGTTTTTGTGCAAGAAAAGCAAGTTGTCGAGAGATTCTGGCTTTAAGCACGTCCTGCGCTCGTTCATCGCATAACCTGCAGCACTGAAGTTTCTCTCACTACTCGCACTAGTTGCAGGGACGCACAAAATGTGCTTTGCGAGAAGTGAATGGCGGGGGAAACTCGTGTTTTTTAGACTTCCACCACTGTAGTAGACTTCCGAAGTCTTCGCACACCTCTGTGGTATTCAAATAGCTTGCTAATTCATCCCTTCGTGTCTGAGGCTCCATAACGTCGTGCCACTCTTCAAAGTCATCTATAAGCCTCCTCTTTGTGGGCTTCTCGTTGCAGGTTTCAGCAGCGCATCCATCAGATGGCGAGGAACTTGTCAGAATAGCGAATTGTTGTTTTCACTGACGCATACACTTCGCTTCTTTCATCTTCCTCGAGCGCTCGTAGCTGGCGAAAGGGCGGCCAGAAAAACGTCGCCATCTTGTGCAGCTCACTAAGCTCCAGTTTCCGCTGAAGAAACTCTCTTGCCCCCCAATTTTAATGCAGCTATTGTTCATGACTCAGCTGGAGCAAAATCAAATGTTTCTGCAGCTTTGTCTTGCAGAGCAAAACAAGGGGCAGGGTAGGCTGCTTCTCTTTTTCAAGCATGTCGGTTGCCTCTTTGAATGGTGCTAAAAAGTCAATTATCTCCTTTATTGCAGTTTTGCTCACTTCCATAATCGGGTTTCCCCTGGAATCCATAGGTGCTTCAAGTTCTTCGTGCTGCATGTACACAGAGGTCAGCATAGCGAGTTTTGAATTCCACCTGGTACTCACTTCTTGATTTACTCCATGGGGTAACTGGCTGAAAAGGCCACTCTGCTTTCGAAAAGTGACGACAGCCTTCACATTTTGTAACTGTCCACGAACGTGTCGTAGGTTTTCACCCAAGAAGTAATCGTCATAAGTGTGGCGTAGCACCGTACTGAGGACGTGTGCGGTGCACCTGACCCTCTCTGTACGAGCGAAGTGCGCAGATCACATTGGCTCCTTGGTCGTACACGAACACGACATTTTCTAGGAGGCTTTCATCCAGTCCAAACTTTGAGCATCTGCGCAGAAGCTCTCTTCGAATGTTGTCGCCTGTCTTCTTTTCGGGAGGGGAATCGCTTGTAAACTGTACTGTTTTTCAGTTCCCAGTCGTCGTCCACATAGTGAACAGTGGCTGTGGTGTACGCCGTTTTCTTGTAGTCATCAGTCCACATGTCCACAGTCATTGAACAACGGCCATCCTCCATCGCTGCCTTGATTTCTGGTCTCAGTCTTTCTCGTAAAGAACCGGCCACTTCAGCTGCCTTGCGGCACAGTGTCGTGGGATGTGAAAGTAATTCTTTGGCGGATAGTGGTCCGTACCGGGCACCGGCGGCGACAAGTTCATCAGCAATTTTCAAAAATCCTTCATCTCGCACGACGTCGAAGGGCCTCATATCTTTAACGCACCATCGGACGCACGAAGTCGTCAAGCTTTCCTTTAAACCGGAAGGAGCCGCAGGTTTTTTTTCAGAAAAGAACGAAGTATGGACAGCAGGTCCTCCCGCTGACTTGCACTTGTGCCTGTTGAGATGAGACGTTCCGGTCTTACTGGTATCAAAGCTCAGAAAGCTTTTGCGCTCATTCCATTGCACGTGTCCTGCTGGAGACAAAGTGTTCGAATCAACTACCAAAAGGAACCTCTTCCAAACGTCGCTTTTTGGAGAGTGCTTTGACACAAGCTTCAGTTTGCCGGAAGAAATCTCCTCTTTGAAGCATGCGCTCATTGTCCCCTGCGTACGCGCCAAACTGCCCGTTGCTCTTACACTATGTCAAATATTTTGAAATGTCCTTCTACCCGAAAAGCCCAGCAATCACAGCAATACCAACGCAATAGATAATTACGTTAGATAGATTTAGTTTTACTGCACGTATGTATTACAATGAGAATTCGCTTACTATATGAAAAAACATGGTGTCCTTTGCACATTGGTAAACATGAACAGATCTCACACGATGACAGCGAGAAACCACTGTTAAAATACTGGCGTGATGAACAGCGGACAAGACTAGGTGAGCAAGTGCACTACGTTGCCCGTCGCTTCAGTGCATCTCCAAGACGTAGAGACAGCCCGACCTCTAAAGCCCAAACACAAGTAGGCGTTAGGACGCGCCAGCGTCAGTCGAGGAGGTAAGCCCAAACCACACGTACACGCCGGAAGGAGCCAGCATGCGGTGCTAAGCGTCAGCGTCAAGGAGGCCGGATCGCGTGTTGACGCGGAATCCGAAGTGAGGCTGAGTCTTCGTGTATTTTTCGTTTGTGTCTCGTGTTCTTTGCGCCGTTTTTAATCATGAAGACATACTAACTTGCCCAACTGACAGTATTGCCAAGTCTACACGCCGCGCACTGACACTTTCTATCGCGTAGCTGTGGTTAGGGCGCAACTCTACAAGTGTGGGAAACTAGCGACGCGTACAGCCATAACGGCTTGCTCTACCTTAGTCTCCCTTGCATGAGAACCTCTTATCGATTTAGAGAAGGCGGCGTGTTTCAAGGCAGTGTTCTTTTCTCCTTCTCGTCGCGAACTTTGCTTGTGAACTACAGCGTAGCAGGCTTTAATGCACATACAACTCTTTTCGGAACATCACAACAATATCGGCACTAACGGTGAAATTCACTTTTAGTGTTTTTTATAATTCATTACGAAAAAAAAACGAAATTCAAAATTTTGTTTAGCGATGTACAGCGATACAACCGAATGAAACTGCCGAATGCGGAGAGCACGCGAGAGCGATCAATGGCGGAAATAGCGCGCACCACGCTAACCCAGATGTAATTGGTAAGGGAAAAAATGATTTCCATCCCACTAAGCGATACGCAGGTGATGACCAGGGGGCGCCGACTAGCGCAAAAGTTCGAACATCGGCTCCCGCTTGTTTCAATGATTCCAGTCCTATAGTTTCTGTGCCTTATGCTACCTTTTGTGGTACCTGACGCGGCAAGTAACGAAGTTCACGTCGATACCGAAGTTTCGTCCGTGAGTGGTCCCTTTGCTGGATTCTCAAGTCTTTTCGTCCAGACAACGCCGCTAGGCCTAACCGGCTAGACCTACTTATCAGCCGAAGGCGCGGCGGAGGAGTTTCTCCACCGCGCAGCCGTGCCTGTTCTTCCCAAGATGTCCATGCAAGTCACCGTGGAGGGGGAGGATATCACTCCTGACGAGTGCAAGCAGTCCGGGTGGACTACGACCATTTCAAAACGCAAAACGCAAGGAACGCCCGCGCAGGGCGGGCAGACGAGTACTCGGCACAACGCGGAGGCGGAATCGGGGGCACGCACTCCCGCCGACGTTGAAAAGCGTATCATCGCTGCGTCCAGGCTCCCCCCTCTGCCGAGAGAGAACTACAGAATCATAGTTAGGCCCAGGGGAGGCATAAATGTGAACAACGTGAGTCAAATCAAGTCAAATTAAGGCGGCCCATGCTGTCGCGTCGGCGGCGCAGCTTGCTCCGGCCGAAATCACCAACAATAGTGTGTGTTCCAACGTCATGCAAAAGATTTTCGTCGTGAGTACGCCGGAGGAGAAGAATGCACGGGCATACTCGAAAGTTGAGTTAATCACAGTTGGAGGGGGCAAACTACGAGGTCGGCTCCTATTTGATGGCGTCGGACAACACATGTAAGGGGGTCGTCAAGGCGTCGACCTCGACTTCAAGGAAGAAGAGATCACCGGCATGATTGTACACCCTAGGAATCCGAGGGCCCTGGAGGTCAAGCGCATCAGGAACACCACTATGGTGGTTGTCCTCTTTCATGGCCTAAAGGTACCCAACTACGTCGTGTGTGGACCAAGCATGCTTCGCTGCACACTCTACCGTAGACAAACGGACGTATGCTACGCCTGCGGCAGACTGGGACACCGGGCCGATGTTCGCCCGACACCCGAAAACACGATCTGCAGGGGATGCGGCATTGAATCCCCGACCGAAGACCACGTCTGTACGCCAGAATGCGCTCTGTGTGGGGGGCCCTCATCCCACGGCGGACATGTCATGTAAGCAGCGACTTCATAGCCGTACATCGTTCGCAGAAGAAGGAGGGAACGCCAGAGAGTCAAGTCACCTGCATCGCCCGTAACAGAACGAGCCCAGAGCAGGTCACCCTCGAGGGGACGCTACGAGACGCCACGATGCCGTTCCAAGAGCCGCTGGCGTTCCAGAGGACGTTCCCGCTCCAGGGGGGCCGCCAACTGTGCGTATCCATGAGCTACCTGCGCCCGGGCAGGCCGAGTGGGCCGGGATTCATCACCACCGCCAGAGCATAGCGCGGCTAGGATGTTACAGCTAGAACGCGAGAACGCTTCGCTCAGGAACGCTTTAGAGCAGCTGAGGGCTGAGATGGACGAGATGCAGAGGGCTGGTCGGGGACAACCGGTTCAACGCCCTTTGCCACCTGTAACCGAAAGAGCCGAAACGCCAATAGAAACGCTGATGGAAATACCATAGAGTTTCCTATAAACACACGAGAGGGAACTCTGGCGCTAGTGTCTATGCATAGGCGGAGGGTGTTCATATTCCCGGAGGGGGGCGGGGCAACCAATTTGCTTTTCCCCCCTCATCTCTATCTCGCTATATATATATATATATATATATATATATATATATATATATATATATATATATATAGTTAAAAAAAATATATCAAGCACGTAGGAAAAAAATTGTTCTCGGAAGAACTGACGTTTCGGCCGCGGGACCGGCCTTCGTCGGAGTGATGCACACATGCGACATCAACGCAATATAAGACGAACAATGACTTAGCGTAGCACTATTATTGGCTGACAAGCGATTGTTAAAAGCACGTGGTGAACAGTACGCGTGATAGGACAAGAAAACGGGAATGTACGCATGCGTATTTGCGGGCGAAAACGGAGTGCAAAAAATAAAGCGACAGTACATATGCGTCACCAAAACGAAATACGTGATAGGTTCAACTGAGCACAGATTATTGATCAACATAAGCGCGTGCGCAACATCTCGTCATGATCCGAGAGAAAATGAAATGAAATAGGGAACTAATCTATCTGCGTAAAAATGTAGCGGTAATAATAACGGGGGGAAGTCAAGAGGAACTAAATGGGTAGAAAGGAAAGTTTGCCAGCACTTTCATTCATACCACAAGTGACGGCCTTAAATTTATAGATTAAATACGATTCTCGAAGCTCTCTTTCGTGGTGGGAACAGAAACCAGATTGAAGTTTTGTAGCTGTAATATTATCAAATGAGTGGCGCCCGGAATGCGCACGTGTTTTGATAGCGGAAGGTTCGGAATAGTGGCAGCATGACACTTATGGTTGTTAAATCGGTATCTGAAGGGCGTTTCGGTTTGTCCAATGTACTGTAAATTGCAGACGGAACACTCGAGCAAATAGATACAGTTGTAGGTGTCACACGTGAAATTACCTTAATAATAATAATATCTGGGGTTTAACGTCCCAAAACCACCATATGATTATGAGAGACGCCGTAGTGGAGTGCTCCGGAAATTTCGACCACCTGGGGTTCTTTAACGTGCACCTAAATCTAAGCACACGGGCCTCGAGCATTCTCGCCTCCATCGAAAATGCGGCCGCCGTGGCCGGGATTCGATCCCGCGACTTGCGGGTCAGCAGTCGAGCACCATAACCACTGGACCACCGCGGCGGGTGTGAAATTACCTTTAATCTTATAGAAGAATTCGGAAGCAGTGCTTTTAGCAATATCTGACGTTTTCATATGCGCGCAGACCTTGCATCGCGGCTTCTTGCAAGGTCGACAACCGACATTATCGGGAACGCTTGTCTTAGATGAAGTTAGGATGTCATGCAGATTACGAGACCGTCTGAAGACTACCCTAGGTGGCACTGGAAAGATTAATTTAAGATTAGCACTCTGCGATAGTATATTGAAATGTTTTTTAAGAATTGAAGAAGCGTTTGGCACCGATGCTGAGTGTGTTAGGACCGGTTACCTTGTGCCTGAACTGACGGTTGCTTCTTAGCGCGGAACAAATCCTTGCGATTAAGTGCATCGGCTCTTTTAACGGCATCCTCAACAATGCGGGGTGGGTATTCCTGTTGGATTAAAGCTTCGCGGAGTTGTTCACAGTTTTCACGAAAGTCTGACTGCTCTGAGCAAATTCTCTTAAAGCGGAGCGCCTGACTATACGGTATACTCGTTTTCCAATGTTTTACATGCGAACTTTTAAAGTGAAGATAACGGTGCCTGTCTGTAGGTTTCCTGTAAAGTTTGGTTGTTAGTTTGTTGTCAGATATGGCAACTGTGACGTCCAGAAAATTAATGGTAGAACGAGAGTATGCATGCGAAAACGAAATAGATTGGTGAACGGTGTTGAAATCAGCTATGAAGGATAAAAGTTCATTTTCACCATGGGGCCAGATGAGAAAAATGTCATCTATAAATCGCTTATAATAAAGTGGCTTTAACGCGCGATTTCTATCGAAGTCATTTTCCAGAACCGACATGAAAAGACTAGCGTAATTAGGTCCAAGGCGAGTGCCCATTGATGTTACACTTACTTGAAGATAATTAGAGCCGTTAAATTCAAAATTATTAAGCTGTAAGATTAATTTCAATAAGGTAGCTAATGTATCACTTCCAATGGGTTTTTCATCAGACGATCCTTCGTACGCATGAACTACTGCCTGGATGCCATCGCTATGGGGTATATTGGTATACAGTGAAACCACGTCTAAAGTCACGAGCAGGGAATTATCTGGTATAACGAGGTCATCAATGTCCAACAAAAAATGGTTTGTGTCCTTGAGATAGGACGAGAATTTACATGGAAGACTACTGATTATTACATCAACGTAGCGGGAAAGTTGCTCCGTAACGGTGCCAATGCCCGAAACAATGGGGCGACCAGGACAGTTTTCTTTATGTGTTTTGGGCAGCAAATAGAACCTGCCAGGGACGGGACTGAGCGGGACGAGAGAACGTACTGCCTTGTCGCCTAATTGATTTGATTTTACGAGATCATTGATAGTATCTTGTACAACTGCTTTAAACTCTTTTGGGGGGATCATAGTCTAGGTGCTTATAAAAAACCGGATTGTTAAGCTGTCTATGGGCTTCGCTTATATAATCTGTTTTGCTTATAATTACAACGGCACCACCTTTGTCGGCTGGCTTTATCACGATATCACTGCGTTTAGCCAGTGACGCAATAGCTTTCCTTTCCTCAAATGAAATATTAGATTTAAACGATTTTTTGCTTTTCGTAGGCTTTAAGGACATCGTGTTGGACGGCTTCAATATACATGTCTAGGTATTTGTCACGTTGCACTGGAGGTGTCCAACGTTTGTTGCTAAACATAACTGGCTGAGTATCACTAGTTGACGGACGATTATGGAAATATTCTTGCAGGCGCATGTTACGTGAAAAATTCTCTAAATCCTTAGCCAATTGGAAATCATCATATCCGCCTGTTGCAGGACAGAAGGTGAGGCGCCGTGACAAGACGCGCAGTTCGTCCCTATTTAATTAAGCTAACATGCGAAAGGTTTACTACGTTGGTGGGCGGCGGCGTGCTATCCTCTAGCTCAGGAAACGAGTTTGTCGGGACCGCCGTTATTACCTGTTTTGGAAACAACGAGCGGTTCACGCCATCACGGAGCAACTTTTTACATTTTTTGTCGTAAATCTCGCTTAGCTTCTTTACTTTAGATCTTTCCAATTCGGAAATTTCATGCGCACTGAGGTCACTACTCGCGTACAGCTGTCGTTCTGTGTTTAGAGAGTCTTTTAAAGCATGCTGGTAATGGTTCTGAACAATACGGGTAAGATCCAAAGAGGCCTTTGTAAGGATTTCGCGCCATTCACCGATGTTTTTAGCGGACATATGGCTCGTGGCTGCTTTTACAGAAAGACTAAGCCCCCCTAGGTGCAACACGAGCCGCTAAGTATGCACTAAGGGTTGAAGCATGCAGTTCGTTTCGGATGCGCTTTTCCACTGTTTTTCTAAGCTTTAAGAATGCACTGGAGGTGTTCGCCTTTTCGGCACAAGGCTCACCTAGTCAGTTTGTCGCTTTGTTTTGTTGCCGAGTCTTTCGGGAAGTGGTCCGCGTGGTGCTTTGCGTTGCTGGTTGGGGCGGTCTAGGTCGTATATATATATATATATATATATATATATATATATATATATATATATATATATATATATATATATATATACAAGGAAAGGAGTGTGAACTTAAGGGCTCGTTTGCTTTGTTAAACACATTATTAATGAGAACTAACAGACAATGATGCCAAGGAAAGTACAGGGGACGTTATTAGAAGTAATTGTAATGCAAATGCGATATATATATATTTATATATATATATATATATATATATATATATATATATATATATATATATATATATATATATATAGCGGAACGTGCGCTGTCAAGCACCCCATGCCGTTTGTCCCTTGAAAAAACAATGTCGTTTATTCCATTCCGCTGTCATGCGGTAAGGTTTATGTGGGGCAAACGCCGCGCTGCCTCAACATTCGCCAGCGTGAGCACCATAGCTCTTTAGAGGGGGGCGCCGTTCTCCCACTTGTCCGCCTTCTGTGCCGCCTGCGGTTGCACTCCAGAATTCTGCCGCACGACCAGCGATCATAGACACGGATTCTCGCATAAGAGAGATAGCGGAAACCTTAGCTATCTGCAAAAATGGTGACACGTGTGTTAGCGCACCGTCGATTGCATTACTTGATTGCGAGTTGATGTATCTCGAGAAGACATACTGATGTAACAAGTGTATTCCTTCGTCATGTGGATAGGTTGCGTGTGCATGTTTTGTTCTTACTTCTTCCCTTTGTTTTCGGTTTTGCTTGAATAACGCAATCAGTTGTCAGTCAGCGCTCGTGTTTTCAAGTATTTCTTCGTACTACGTCTTTTGCGCTGTATCAATATGAACGCGTAGATAAGGGCGATACATTTGTACGGACCGCACGATGACGAGGCATTCTTGTTCGGTGATGCTGTAATTTCGGCTCGCGTAGGCCACGACCTGTTCGGAAGCGTGGTTGCGCTAAAGCAGGAAAGCACCGACGCCATGTCCCCTTGCGTCGGTGTGTAGGACAGTAGATGCTGCAGGGTCGAAATGGCGAAGCACCGGCCGCGATGTGAGGCATCGATTGAGAGTAAGGGTGCGCTCGCGGTTAGAAGTTTGGGCAGAGAAGCTGCGATAGTGGCGAAATCACGCACAAATCGGTGGAACTACGACGCTAAACCGAGGAAGCTGCGAAGGTCATTAGGTGTGCTGGGTGTAGGAAAATGCAGTACTGCGGCAACCGTGTCGGGATCAGGCTCATGTGATGTTTACTGACAACGTGTCCTAACACCTTGATGCTGCGACTGGCAAACCGGCACTTCGTAGTGTTGAGCTGTACCCCGGCCTTAGCTAGACACGTTAGAACTTCGCCTAACCGTTCCATGTGGTGCGAGAAGCTGGACGAAAAGATGACGATGTCGTCCAGGTAGAAAAGGCAGTTCTTCCATCTTAATTCACGTAGTATCCTGTCTGTCATTCGTGCGAATGCGGTTGGGGCATCGCATAGGCCAAAAGGCATTACAGTGAATTCAAAGAGTCCATCTGGCGTGGTGAAAGCAGTCTACCCTTCCTGGGATATATATATATATATATATATATATATATATATATATATATATATATATATATATATATATATATATATATATATATATATATATATATATATACGTAGGTTATGAAGAGTCTGGCTTCGGTTGCCGTAGACCAAATAGGAAAAATATATATACGCTTCTAAAAAACTGTTTATTGGTGACGTTTCGATCGGAGACCGATCTTCATCAAGACGAAATTTACCAGGCTCCGATGCGCTTTTATATCATCGCCGAGCCGAGAGAAAGAGGGAAAAAAAAGCTTTTCCCTCTCTTTCTCTCGGCTCGGCGATGATATAAAAGCGCATCGGAGCCTAGTAAATTTCGTCTTGATGAAGATCGGTCTCCGATCGAAACGTCACCAATAAACAGTTTTTTAGAAGCGTATATATACATATGGGTTTCGCACGTCGAACAGGTTTATTTGTTGCTCTGTGCAAGACCTTTCTGAGGCAGGTCTAGCTGCTGGCGAGCGCGAGCACGGGCGACAACCACAGCCGCCGATCGTCGTCCTCCCCTTTCTAGCAGCGTAGCGTCTGCCAGTAGTATTCAGTGCAATTTAGTCCCCGCGGAATAAGGAGCCATCCTGCCGACCTAGGGTCCAGAAAACACCGGAGGATCGTAGCACTGCTTTAGTCGGGCCACGTGAACAATTTGCCGGCCACGACGACGATGGTCAGAAGATGGTTCGAGTGGCTCGATGAGGTAGTTCACGGGCGATGTTTGCTGAACTACGCGGTATAGAGCATGATACCTGGCGACGAGCTTGGTGGAAAGGCCAGGAGCAGTAGATGGAACACGCAGCCAGACGAGCGAGCCAGGATCATACGAATTAGTGTCAGTGGATGCGTCGTGGTGGTATTTCTGGCGCCCTTGGTCTTGTGTTGTGAACGGGCGCGCGAGTTGGCGGCATTCTTCAGCCTATGTTGCTGCCTGGTACAGAGTCGTGGACTCTGAGGCGTCAGGTCGGTACAAAAGAATAGTGTCCATAGTACAAGACGGCTCACGCCTGTAGAGGAGAAAAAAATTCATAGTTTCGCCACAAGGCGAAGCAATGAATACGATAAGAACAAATTCGAATGTCAAGCGACGAATGGAAAGCAGGTCGAAATGCAGTTCGCTGCTCACTCACACATGACGCACGAAAACAACAGGCACAGGACGAGAAAGAGAACTAACAACGTTCACAGCTCGACACTTAACGCGCTGCTCAAACAAAAACGACGCACGAAACGTATTCACAGGTACAGACGAGCGCGAACTAACGAGTGTCACAGTTGTTATTTCGCTGTGTTTGGAAAGCGTGTTCTTTTCGCAAACGGGCGGACTGCCGCGAGCGAAGTGACCTTCGTGCGCTCCGTGACTACAACGCAATCGTTCCGGCGAACGGCCAATTCTCACCCCCTCCCCCCCGAGAGATAAGCGCACGCAAGGGCGTCTACCCCCCCCCCCCCCCACGGAACAAAATGCGCTAGAGAGCGCGAGGACGATGAGTGCATGCACGCGGGCGTCGCGAAGAGCGCCGGTGCGGTCACCGAGCTCAGTTCCGCCGAGCGCGGCCTTTGCGCCATCTCGCTGGTAATGCTGAAAATACGCTGAAAACTCGCTGTATATAAATAGCTCGCCGTTTGAACGTTGAAGGACGTGAGCTTTCATGGCTCAGTGGTTAGCGCCGCGCGCTGCAGAGCGAGAGGTCCCTCGTTCGATGCCGCCCGTCGGAAGCATTTCTTTGTGGCTTTTATATTTTTCTTTGTGGCTTTTATAAATATATAGATACATATACATATGCGGGGGGATGACGGCGGCGGCAACGGCGGCGGCAGACGCCGACGGCGAAAAACCAGCCGAGAGTGTCCATATAATTGCTATCGCAATAAAAAGGGAGAATCCAGTAGTGCTTTGAATGGCAGTATTATAAGCGAACGTTACAAATGGTAGTACGCGGCTCTAATCGGAGTGGTCTGACGAGATATACATAGACAGCATGTCCCCGAGAGTGCGGTTAAAGCGTTCCGTCAACGGCGCTTGTGGTGCGGTGCACGACGCGGCACTCACGCAGCAATGAAGTGATGACGTCCGAGAGAAACACACGACCGCGGTCACTCAGCAACTCTCGAGGGTCTCCATGACGTAGTACCAGGTTGTGGAGAATCAAAGCAGCAATGTTTTTGCTGTAGATGATGGAAGAGGTGAAGTTTCAGCGTACATTGTGAGGTGGTCGACGGCAACGATTATCCAACGGTTACCGTCTACCGTGCTCGGAAGGGGACCGTAGATGTCGAGGCCGACGCTTTCGAACGGTCGGGCGGGGCATGGCAGAGGTAAGAAGGTGCCGGCGGCGTGTTGTGGGGGAGTCTTTCGTCTCTGGCATGTAGAACATGGCCGAACGTACTGTCGAAGGAAACGGTACATGCCACGCCAGTAACATCAAAGCCTGATGCGAGAATAAGTCACGAGGAAACCCGCATGGCCGCATTGTGGGTCGTCGTGGAATGTAGGACATATTTCGGACCGGAGGTGTCGCGCAATGGCGAGTAACCACTTACGGCCGCCGGGAGTGTAATTTCGGCGGTACAGTACGTCTCCACGAATGGCGAAATGCTCGGCTTGCGGACGCAATGTCCGAGAAGATCAAGAAGCGGTCCGACCAGACAGAATGTCGAGAATGGAAGCAAGCCACGCGTCCTTGCGTTGCTCAGACGGCATGTCGGAGATGGTGAAAGCGGTTGTGTCGTAGGTAGTATGTGTGAAGCAGGCACATTCAGGAGACAGGGGCGAACGAGAGGCCATCTGCGTCTTATTGTTTGCGGCGAGAGCGAAACACCACGCGGATTTCGTATTCTTGGAGGCCCAACGCCCATCAGGCGAGGGGACCACTTGGGTCTTTTAGTGAGGACAACCAGCAGAGTGCATGATGATTCAGGACGACGTCAAAAAGGCGCCCGTACACGTAAGGCCGAAATTTCTCTGTCGCCCAAATAATGGCAAGCATTCCTTTTCAGTCACAGAATAGTTGCTTTCCGCTTTGCCAAGGGTCCGGCTAGCGTAGGCAACGGCATACTCCTGGCAGCCATGTTTTCGTTGGGCAAGAATAGCAGTCAGCCCGACACCGCTAGCGTTTGTGTGGATATCAGTGGGTGCAAATGGATCGAAGTGTCGCAGAATATGATGCAACGTGAGGATGCGGTGCAGTTCGTTGAACGCTTCGTGACAAGCGGAAGACCATGCTGAAAGATCTCTAGAGCCAGCGAGGAGCTTGGTCAAAGGAGTGATGATGGTAACGAAATTGCGCGGACAGCGCCGGAAATAAGAACAAAGGCCGATGAACCTTCGGAGCTGTTTCATGCTTCTCGGTTTGGGAAATTCCGAAACGGCTGTTAGTTTGGTGGGGTCAGGAAGAATGCCGTCCTTCCAAACACGTGCCCTAGGATCGTAAGCCTTCGAGCGGCAAAGTGGCACTTCTTCAGGTTCAGTTGCAGTCCCGCGCCGGAGAGGCAAGCAAGAACTTGCTCGAGGCGGGTTAAATGGGTGCAAAATCAGTGGAAAAGAAGACAATGTCGTCTAAATAACAAAGACAAATATTCCACTTCAGGCCTCGAAGGATCGTGCCCATCATCCGCTCAAAAGTAGCAGGCGCCTTACAGAGGCCGTCGGGCATGACAAAATCAGTTTTTTCGCGATCGGCCTCCAACATAGGTACCTCCCAGTACCCAGAGCGCAGGTCTAAGATAGAGAAGAATTCTGCTCCCTGTAGGCAGTCCAAGGCATCGTAGATGCGGGGCAGAGGATAGACATCCTCCTTGCGCGTGATTCGGTTGAGACGGCGGTAACCCACGCAGAACGTTATACACCCGTCCTTTTTTTTCACCAGCACGACTGGTGAGGCCCAGGGACTTCTAGACGGCTGTATTATTCCACGTTTCAGCATATCATCTACCTGTTCGTCAATACGGTATCAATACGGTGAACAACTGCCGACGTTCTGCTAAGGAAGGTTGGTCGTGGTCGAAGGAGGTTCGAAAACGCCGGAGGAAATTGACAATCTGTTTCTGCTGCCCAGGCGTGAGCGTGGGAATCGACAGCTTTGCAGAATATGTCCATAGGAGCATCGGAGTCAGTTGCAAGAGTGACGGCACAAGTTGGTAGCGATGCCCTGTCCCCAAGCTTTGTTTGTTCGAAAACACAATCAAAAGGCTCGAAGCGCCTTCCCACACACTCGCCGCTTAGTCGCAGAGATGGGCAAGCGGAGATGTTGCACGCGTAAAGTGCCGCAGAACCATTGCAAACGTTGACGACGGGAAATGGCAGCATTAAGGTTTGGAGACGCGCATTACATATAAAGGATTGAAACAGAACACCTGAGTCAGTGGCACCAGGCGCAAACACAGGTACTAGAACGGCGGTCAAAGGTGCGATGTGGACGTCAGGGCATGGAGTCGACAATGTGTGTTCAGCGCGACCGCAGTCTACGAGGGCCTGATGGGTCGAAAGGAAATCGCATCTTGGAATGACGTCGTGGGATGATCGCGGCAGAATGACAAACTTGACGGCATACCGAACATTTTAAATCACAATACGAGCTGTGCACTGAGCCGAAGGCCTGATGTAATGCGACGTCGCCGTACGCTGGGCAAGATTGGTAAGCGGCGTGGTCATTTTTTTCAAATGGCGGCATAGTCTCTCACTAATTACAAAAACTACAGCTCCTGTGTCGACAAGTGCACGTACGGCGATACCTTCTCCTCCTATATCAATTTAGTTGAGCGGATAAAGAGAAGATCTTGAAGAGTTCGACGACAACGCAGTTCTTGCCTCCGCAACTGCGGCTGTCAGTTTTCCTCTCGTGCGGGGCTATGTCGGCAGAAGTCGTTGAGAATGCTGGGCAGCCTGATAAATCGACGAAGCCACAGCGTCCTGGGAGTGGAAGCTGCGACGACGACAGTAGCGGCCTATATGCCCCGCAAACCCGCACGCGAAACATATTGGCCTATTCTGAAAGAGACGCCACGGGCTCACGACAAAACGTCCGGAGGCCGACGTAGGATGAGGTACCGTGCGTGGGGGCGGCGGCCTCGTGTGGAAGGACCAGGTGGCCCGGTAGGCGCCAGAAACAGATGGGGCTTGCGGTGTCGCAGCGACGGCCGCGTAAGTCCGTGGTGTAGCGACAGGTCGCGACGGTGGCAGTGCCTGCGCGACTTGCGTCTCAATGACCTGACGAAGACGTTGGTCCACTGATGTCACTGGTTGAGGTGTTTGGGCGACAAGGGAAAGTTGACGCGCCACTTCCTCATGGATGAACTGCTTGATCTGTGGCAGTAAAACGATGTGATCAGCAGCGACGTCGTTGACGAGTGCGGAAAGCTCAGCTGTATCTTCGGCAGCACGGCGCGTAGAGACACGCTGCCTTCGCAACTCGTCGTTCGACTGACAAAGTTGTACCACGTCGGCTACAGTCTGAGGATTCCTCGCGACAAGCATTTGAAACGTGTCGTCGTCGACTCCTTTTATGGCGTGCTTTATTTTGTCCATTTCGGCGAGCGATGGGTCGCCGCTCTTGCAAAGGGACAAGACATTTTCGATACAACTCGTAAACGTCTCGTCCCTGCGCTGGACTCGACTACGCAAACGCTGTCCCGCGCGAAGCCGGCGCACTGCGGGACGACCGGAGACCCGGGTGATGGTTGCCTTATAGCTCGACCAGGTGGTGATTTCAGCTTCATGGTTCTTATACCACAAGCTGGCCATGTCAGCGATGTAAAAGTGCACGTTCGTGAGCTTGTCGCAGTCGTCCCATTTGTTGGAAGCGCTTACGATTGCGTACTCGACGAGCCAGTCCTCGACGTCGTGCTCATCGTTGCCGCAAAATACGGGTGGATCGCGTTGCCGAGGCACGCCAGTGCAGACGGCTGTCGTTACCGCGGCAGCTTGCGAAGGACCACGAACAGTCATGTTGCGAAGTTCCAGGATGAAGGGAACGATTGCGAAGTTCCAGGATGAAGGGAACCCCGTCTCCTCCACCACTTAAAATGGGGGTTTCGTACGTCGAGCAGGTTTATTTGGTCCGCTGTGCAAGGACCTTTCTGAGGCAGGTGTAGGGGCTGGCGAGCACGAGCGACAATCACAACCGCCGATAGTCGTCCTCCTCTTTGTAGCAGCGTAGCGTCTGCCAGTTGTATTCATTCAGTATTATATATATATATATATATATATATATATATATATATATATATATATATATATATATATATATATATATATATATATATATATGACGTTCGCTCGTCGTTCGCTCATCGCACGGGCTGCTCTCGTCTGAGAAAGTCGCGCACGCTTCCCGTGGTGGCAATCCCGTGCCCAGAACTCTTACGACGTGTGAACATCCAAGGGACGCTGTTCACGCTTCCTTGGACGTGCGTGTCACCGCCGTGAGTATTGCTAGCACCGTATACTCCGCGGACGTGAACCATGGCTGTTCCGGTGCCTCGTCCGACAGCGCCGTGGAGCTGTAGCGTGCCATCGCGCAGCTCCGCGTCGAGATCAACACATTGACAGCGTCGATCTCCGAGCTAGCTCCTGAAATGTTGCCAGCATTGGGCGCCCTCAACGCGATGTTGGATTTAGCCGCCTTACAAGACCTTAAGGCCAGCTCCTCCCAGCAACGCAGAGAGTTCCGGCGTACGCTCAGGCAGCTCTCAAACCAGGTTGGCTGCTTCGCGTCGACGATCTCGGCATTTTCATCTGCCACCCCACCATCGCCGGCCGTTTGCGAACTACGGGAATTTTACGGGTTCCACAACGATGCCGACAGTTGGGTGGCAGGCGTCAACACTCTAGAGGTGCGCGAAGCCTGGACGGAGCCTCAGAAATGGTCCGTGGCCGTCAGTCGCCTTTCTGGCAGGTGCAGCAGCGTGGCACTGGTATGAAGGCGTGAGACAGCATTCCTGGGCAGAATGGAGTGCAGCCCTGATTGCCGCTTTCGGCAAGATTTCTTACTCCACGAGCGAGTCCAATCAGACCACTACCGAAGACGGGTCTCGTGAAGGGCGCCACTCTGACGACGCATCCACAGGCAACCATTCCGACTGTGCAGCTCTGTCTTGCAACGCTTCTAAAAACCTCTTGGTGGAACGCCACGTGGGAGACACAGAAGCAGGCTGTAAGGTAGGCTTCGTGGTTCAGATCTCGGATTCCGCTTCGGGACCCACTTCCCAAGCTTTCTTGCCTGAGACCACTATCACCTCCAAGTCGCAGCTGTCGGAGTCGCGGACCCCAAGCTTATTTCTGCTTGCAAATAAAGAGCTACCACCACCACCACCTGCACTGCTCCCGTTCCAGAAATCTGAGTTCGTAAAGAATTTCGTCAACCAGATGGACGTTTCACTACCACAATCCGACCTGCCCGCACATAGCAGGAAGATCTCTGAGCAGTCACTGCCACATTTGCAGACTTCACGGCAGTCATCGGCCGAGTGGGCGAGTGAACCGCTCGCAGAAGCCAAGGCAATCGATGTCATATTCTCCGAACATCTGCCCGTTTCTTCAAGATTTTCTGACGCTAGCATGGCCAGGCCTATCGATGCGCCCCGGGCAGATGGAGCCGGCAACGACCATTCCGACTACATGGCGTGCGAGCCTGCTGACGACACCAAGCAATTCATTCTGACTACCGGTGTACCACCTGAAGTCCGCGCAGATGACCACGAAGCTGTTCTAGTCGCTATATATTTCACCACATTTCGTGCGGACCGTGACCGGCTCGACGAAAGCAACACGATGCCGTCGAAGAACTCCAATGATAGCGGCGTGAGATCGGGCAACGGTTCCGGTCACAAGTACAAACGTGGTACGGAGCCACCAGACATCATATTTCGTGCGAGTGACCGCAGAGCGAAAGAGTACGATGACAGCGAGGGAGCGACTGCCATGTCGAATTCCGATGATCACGTCACGCTGCCTGTCGGAGCTCGCACGCATTTTGCGTTGCGCAAGTGTTTGCCGACTGGGCACACAAACGCAAATAAAGACCAGACCGTCTGGCTGAGGCGGCACAATGGTCTGCTAGGCATGCGACGACCGCTGCATCACAGCCCATGTCACCCTCCACAAATATCATTGGCTGCACCAGAAAACAAGTCGCAGTGTTGGAGAGACAAACCACCAAGGCACAGCCAGTTTCGTCCTCCAGAGTCATTTCCACAGATGACGACGCAGGGTCCAGGACCTGCGCACTTCTACCAGCTGCAGCCTGACACACACCGTTTAAACCTTCGACATGACATTTCCTACACTTGCAGAGTCGCCGAGTGTGATGACCTAGAGACAGTGGGTCTCGGACTCGGGTAGCGCGGGGAGACAGAAGTGGAGGAAGAGGAGGAGGACGAAGGGCAGATAAAGAACAGCCCGCCCAGCGTATGGGCGTTGTCTCTTGTCTCGCTCATTCCAATATATACATATATATATATATATATATATATATATATATATATATTTTTATTTATTTATTTATACATGACCGCACGTAGGTGCCATTGGCCAGGGCAAGGACGAAGAAGACGTTGCTATCTTTTTCAGCTGCTGATAAAGCGTATTTGTTGTCGTTCCCCGTTTGATCGTCGATCCCGCGACGTCACACTGGTGGAGGTGATCGGTAGGCTTCATGTTTGGAACCCTCTGCGGAGCCAACGATCGAGCCCGGAATCTCCACGACGCGTGGAAACACCGGCCCACCGTTTCAGTCGACGTCTGCTAGGCCTAGCGCCCAAGCTCAATACTGCCACGCGCGTTTCTTTCACTGTATTCGCTTTCCACCCACAAATACTATCAGCAGTACTCGGCGCAGACCGCGCCTTATTGTTCCAGAAGCTTCTCGCTTGTAGTAGATCGTTATGTTAAGATTGCACGCAAGACGCTTACACTCAAGATTATTCCAGAGCTTGCGCGACGACGAGCGATAAGGCTAGAATGTTCGACGCGTGCGTTATAAAAGCCGGCGCGTTCCAACGAGGTTCAATTTATCGACGGCCGACGCTCTGTTCGCCGCTATCAGTGCCAGCGTGTAATCTGACTTTCCGTTTACCGGCCACAAGTTCGGCCTAATAAACAGTTTCATCTTGAACATACCGACTGCTGCTTGGGTCAACGTCACGACCACGTGACATCTGGTGGAGGTGCCGTTCCTTCATGTTCCGGACGCCACCGTCAAGCCGTGAACCCAGCCCACAGCGCGGAGAAGACACCGAAGCCCCTGTGCAGCAACGAGCTAGTCGCAGGCTGCAAGGCTTGCAACCAGAGCACGGACTCCTGCCGGAAAACACCAGGCAAACCAAGATTTCGACTTCAACAGCAGCGACGATGACAGCTCCTGCGCCGCCTGCATCGATCGTGCTCCGCCAGCCAAAGGAGCCTCCAACGTTCCGTGGTGTATCGCGGGAAGACCCGGAAACCTGGCTTGAAACACATGAGCGTGTCGCAGCCTTTAACAACTGGAATGCGGATGACAAGCTGCGCCATGCCTACTTCTACCTCGAAGACGCGGCAAGGACCTGGATTGAGAATCGGGAGTCCTCACTTCATTCCTGGGACCTATTCCGCAGTGCATTCCTGGAGACGTTCACGAACGCCGTCCGGAAGGAAAGGGCCGCTTCATTGCTCAAGACCCGGGTGCAGCTACCCAACGAAAACGTCACCATCTTCACGGAAGAGATGACGCGACTTTATCGCCAGGCCGACGCTGCTATGCCCGAAGACAAAAAAAGTTCGCCTGCTCATGCGGGGTGTGAAACAAGAACTGTTCTCAGTACTTGTCCGTAACCCGCCCAAGACGGTCGCTGAATTCCTCACCGAGGCAACGACAATAGAAAAGGCCCTTGAAGTGCGTACGACGCAGTACAACCGCCGGGTTCCCTTAACGACCTACGGAGAGAGCGACGCGCTGCAATCCGACGACCTGCGCGAGACCATCAGGGCGATAGTTAGGGAAGAGCTGCGTAAGATGTTGCCATCCTGCCAACCTCAAGTGGATTCTCTCGCTGACGTCGTGCGCCAGGAGATCCAGCAATCCCTGGGCGTTCCTCAGCTAGCAGAGCAGCAACCGCAGGCTACGAGCTACGCTGCTGCAGCGCGTCGTAACGTTCCACCACCGCGCCCACGTGAAGGCTTCGCACCGCCGCCAGACGCCGCCGCCACCACCACCGACGTCATACCGTCTACCCGCCGGCCAGCGCAACGCTCCGAGAAAGACCGACGTTTGGCGCGCCCCTGACCATCGCCCACTGTGCTATCACTGCGGAGAAGCTGGCCACACCTACCGCCGCTGCCAGTACCGCCAGATGGGACTGCGTGCCGCGTCCACAGCGGGGTGAAAGACCACGCGACATCGCCGACTACCTCGCAGGAGCTCAGTGGACACCCCGACGACCATCCCGCTCGCCATCGCCTGGCCGCTACATGTCACCGCACCGCCGGCAGTACGCTGGCCCAAACCGGGGCCGATCTCCTAGCCCTTACTCGGAAAACTAAGGGCAGCAACCGATGGAGGTGCGGTTGCTGTACGACGAACTACCGAAAATCCTCCGCCGCCGACGACGACGATGCCGCAACGAAATCTAAAGAACCCGTCGCAAGACGAACCAGGCCCTGGCCTGGAAACTTCGCCGCCCGAAGAAGACATCACTACGCAACGTGGAACCGGCGGAACAAACCGACGCAGCCGTGACCCGACGCCGCGACCTAACCGCAACGCGAGACGACGAACTAGTGACCTCGACGTTCTTATCGACGGCCACGGCGTGACCGCTCTCGTCGACACTGGTGCCGACTATTTCGTCGTCAGTGGGCCATTCGCCGCCAAGCTGAAGAAAGTAAAGACCGCTTGCAGTGGACCCGAAATCCGGACAGCTGGAGGCCACCTGATAACGCCGATTGGAGTCTGCACGGCAAGAGTCACCGTCAGTAACCGGACTTAACCTGCGAGCTTTGTAATCCTACAAAACTGCTCCAGGGATGTGATACTTGGAATCGACTTCCTAAGTGACCACGGCGCCGTCATCGACCTAAGGTCTGAGTCGATAACACTAACCTCAGACAAGGCGCTCCCACCCCTCGCGACGCCAGGGAACCTTGCATTGAATGTGATAGAAGAGCAGGTGACCGTTCCGCCGCTCTCCAGCGTCATTATTTCCGTCGGCACCGAAAACCCTGCGAACCTTGAAGGCGTCATCGAGGGTGATCAGCACCTACTGCTGAACCGTCAAATTTGCGTCGCAAGAGGTATAGCCGAGCTGCGTGACGGTAAAGCAAAGGTAGTGCTGACAAACTTCAGCCACGAATATAGGCACCTCAACATTGGTAGGACGGTCGCCTACATCGACGAATGCGTGGCCGCCAGCAATGCTTTCGCCCTCTTCGATGCTGCCGAACCTGCTTCGACAATTCGAGGTTCCGAACCAGATTTCGACGTCAATCCGAGCCTTCCGACGGATAAACAAGAACAGCTCAAAACCCTGCTCCTGCAATACAACGACTGCTTTTCGTCGTCGTCAAGAGTTCGACAGACCCCGGTCGCACGACACCGCATCATAACAGACGAAAGTTCCAGGCCACTACGTCAGAGCCCGTACAGAGTTTCAACGCGGGAACGCGAGGCCATAAAGCAACAAGTCGACGAAATGCTACGCGACATCATCCAGCTTTCAAAGAGTTCGTGGGCGTCACCCGTGGTTTTAGTGAAGAAGAAGGACGGAACCCTCCGTTTCTGCGTCGATTATCGCCGCCTGAACAAAATCACGAAGAAGGACGTGTATCCTCTCCCACGTATCGACGACGCCCTGGACCGACTCCACAACGCGAATTATTTTTTATCGATGGACCTCAAGACCGGCTATTGGCAAATTGAGGTCGACGAGAGAGACCGAGAGAAGACTGCCTTTATCACACCAGACGGCATCTTCGAGCTCAAAGTCATGCCCTTCGGTCTTTGCTCGGCACCTGCGACGTTCCAACGTGTTATGGACACTGTACTGGCCGGCTTGTAGTGGCAGACCTGCCTTGTGTACTTGGACGACGTCGTTGTGTTTTCTTCAAACTTCGACGAACATCTCCGGCGCCTTGAAGCTGTACTTCAAGCAATGAAGGCCTCTGGACTCACCCTGAAGCCAGAAAAGTGCCGCTTCGCGTACGAGGAACTTCTTTTCTTGGGTCACGTCATCAGCAAGTCTGGAGTTCGCCCCGACCCACGGAAAACAGCTGCCATCGCTGCCTTCCCGCCGCCCACCGACAAGAAGGCCGTACGCCGATGTCTCGGCTTGTGCGCCTATTATAGACGCTTCGTCAAGGAATTTTCACGCATCGCCGAGCCACTAACTCAGCTCACGAAAAATGACGTGGAATGCAAGTGAGGAGCGGCGCAAGTCGAAGCATTTCAAGAAATGAAACGACGCCTGCAGACGCCTCCAATACTTGCGCATTTCGACGAACACGCCGACACGGAAATCCACACCGACGCAAGCAGCATAGGACTCGGCGCCGTTCTTGTCCAGAGAACTGCTGGCGTGGAAAGGGTTATCAGTTATGCTAGCCGGTCGCTATCCAAGGCAGAAGCCAACTATTCCACAACAGAAAAGGAGTGCCTTGCCATCATCTGGGCAACGTCAAAGTTTCGCCCCCTACCTCTACGGCAGGCCCTTCAAAGTTTTGAGCGACCACCACGCCTTGTGTTGGCTAGCTAACCTGAAGGACCCTTCAGGTCGTCTCGCCAGATGGAGTCTGAGACTTCAAGAATTCGACGTTACCGTCGTTTACAAGTCCGGACGAAAACACTCTGACGCCGACTGCTTGTCTCGCGCCCCCCGTCGACCCGCCGCCGCAGGATGGCCAGGAGGATGACTTCTTCTTGGGAACCATAGGTGCCGACGACTTCGCCGAACGACAGCGAGCCGACCCGGAACTCAGGGGCCTAGTGGACTACCTCGAAGGCAAGACCGCCATTGTTCCAAAGGCATTCAAGCGAGGACTCGCGTCGTTTTTCTTGCGAAATGGCATTCTCCTAAAGAAGAATTTCTCGCCACTTCGAGCCAACTGCCTTCTCGTAGTGCCCTCATCCTTGCGACCAGAAGTCCTGCAGGCTCTACACGACGACCCGACGGCTGGACACCTCGGACTTTCCCGCACGCTCGCCAGAGTACAGGAAAAGTACTTCTGGCCGCGTCTTGCCGCCGACGTCGCCCGCTACGTAAGGACGTGCCGAGACTGTCAGCGACGGAAGACACCGCCCACAAGACCAGCAGGCTTCCTTCAGCCGATCGAGCCACCTCGCCGGCCGTTCCAAGAAATCGGCATGGACTTACCGGGGCCGTTTCCGACGTCGAATTCCGGAAACAAATGGATCGTCGTAGCTACTGACTACCTCACCCGCTACGCCGAGACAAGGGCCCTGCCCAAGGGCAGTGCCGCCGACGTAGCAAAGTTCTTCGTCGAGAAGATCGTACTGCGTCATGGCGCCCCAGAGGTCCTCATTACCGACAGAGCTACGGCCTTTACTGCGGGCCTAACTCAGGCGATCCTGAGGTACAGCCAAATAAGTCACCGCCGGACCACCGCCTACCACCCACAGACCAACGGCCTGACCGAGCGTCTAAATAAGACCATCGCCGGCATGCTGGCCATGTACGTCGACGTCGAACACAAGACGTGGGACGCCATCCTTCCGTACGTGACCTTCGCATACAACACGGCCGTGCAAGAAACGACGCAGATCACGCCATACAAGTTGGTCTACGGACGGAGTCCGGCAACGACGCTCGACGCCATGTTACCAAACGTGACCGACGAGGAAAACATCGACGTAACCGCCTACCTACAGCGCGCCGAAGAAGCACGACAGCTCGCCCGTCTGCGGATCAAGAATCAGCAGACGACTGACAGCCGCCGCTACAACCTTCGACGACGGTTCGTGGAATACCAGCCCGGCGACCGCGTTTGGGTGTGGACGCCGATACGACGACGTGGACTGAGTGAAAAACTTCTGCGACGATACTTCGGAGCGTACAGGGTGCTTCGTCGTCTCGGCACACTCGACTACGAGGTTGTCCCCGACGGCATTTCGAACTCTCAACGGCGCCGTGCGCGACCTGAAGTCGTCCATGACGTGCGCCTCAAGCCGTTTTACGCGCGGTAGTGAACCTGAGGACTGTACTTCTTTTTTCTTTCATTGGACTTTCTTGCTTGTGCGTGTTGCTTATTGAACTTTCTTGATTTATTGTCGTTATTTATTGTTGCATGTATTTTTACCATGTGTTCTGTTCTAAGCATCGGGACGATGCCTTTTCAGAGGGGAGCATTGCCACGCGCGTTTCTTTCACTGTATTCGGTTTCCACCCACAAATACTATCAGCAGTACTCGGCGCAGACCGCGCCTTATTGTTCCAGAAGCTTGTCGCTTGTAGTAGATCGTTATGTTAAGATTGCACGCAAGATGCTTACACTCAAGATTATTCCAGAGCTTGCGCGACGACTAGTGATAAGGCTAGAATGTTCGACGCGTGCGTTATAAAAGCCGGCGCGTTCCAACGAGGTTCAATGGACAGCTTGCAAAATAGTTACGGCGCATGCGCGAGCAAGTTTATTTTCCACCAGATAACCTCGACCACAGACTGGCACGCAAACAATTTTTTCCATTCACCGTTTTGTCGTACCCGCGTGCCTTCAGTAAAAGCTCAGTGAGCCTGGAAAGCAGTCTGTGCACGAGAGTTTTTGGTTCGAAAACAACCTTGCAGGAAAGCCGCCTTGCAGATTTTTGCAAATGGTCAATTGATCGACGGCCGACACTCTGTTCGCCGCTATCAGTGCCAGCGTGTAATCTGACTTTCCGTTTACCGGCCACAAGTTCGGCCTAATAAACAGTTTCATCTTGAACATACCGACTGCTGCTTGGGTCAACGTCACGACCACGTGACAATACCATGCCAGCAGTGGCGTAGCCAAGGGGGGGTTGGGGGGGGGGGTTGAAACCCCCCCCCGAAATTTTTCAATTTTGCTTGCGTATATATGCACGCACACATACAAACGCACGCACGAACATACATAAGGTATGGTTGAACCCCCCCCCCCCCCCCCCCCGTAAAAAATTTCTGGCTACGCTACTGCATGCCAGAGGGTTCCAGCCATCGTCCGTCAGCCGCCATGGCCACTACATCTCCATCGCACGTGGCACGGCAGAATCCTACGATTCCTGAGCGCTTCCATGGGGAAGCCTATGAAGACTCCCAAGATTGGCTGGGCCAGTTCGAACGCTGTGCGAAGTACAAGCAGTGGGTCACCTCACACGCCAAGCTTTCAAACGTGTATTTCTACCTCAAGGACAACGCTCACACCTGGTACATCAACCGGGAGAGGAGTTTGGCTACATGGGACGCCTTCCGCACCCAGCTGCTAGACACTTTTACTTGTGTGGACAGGACAGAGAATGCACAACGTCTCCTGGGGTCTCGCATTGAAAACCCGAACGACAGCGTCGCTATGTTCACCGAAGACATGGCGGGTCTTTTCCGCAGGGCAGACCTTGAGATGCCGGAAGAAAGGAAGTTGCGGTGTCTCATGCGAGGAGTGAAGGAGCAACTGTTTGCCGGGCTTGTGACAAACTCACCTGCAACAGTAGCTGAATTCACTAAACAAGGTACCGCGATCGAACAGGCCCTACAGCAGCGATACCGCCAGCGTGACCACATGATCAACCCGGTAGCGCGAACATCCGTCATGGCTGTGGGTGACGACAAGCTTTTGCGTGAAGTCATCCGGGAGGTCCTGCGGGAGGAGCTTCGTCAGCTCGGTTTAATTCCACCAACAGAACCGAAGCCGGCATTGTATTTTGTCGCCGATGTTGTCCGGGAGGAGGTCCGCCAAGCTCTTTATTTACCGTGCTACGGTGATGCGCAACGGCATCTTACTTACGCCGATGCTGTCCGACGTCCAGTCATCGCTCCTCTGACGACGACGCCTCCAACGACTTGGCCACCGCCTGCCCTGCAGACACAGCCGATCTCAGCGTCGCCAACCTCATCGCCGCCGCCTGCACTGATGTCGCCGACATGAAGAATGTCATACGGTCCACACCTGAACAGCTCAACGTGGTTCCATGGAGAATCCCCGCTGAACTGCCAGCAAAGAAAAACCGATTTGTGGCGAAGCGGGGCACGTCTATCGAATTTACCGTTATCGCGACGCACAATACTGGAGATTTATTTCCTCCTCAGCGTGATTACGCTGCGCATGACGGTCGGCGTGTATACAACGACGCTCCTGCGAATCGTCCACCGCAAGTTCTAACCATATCCTGATCACGATGATCTCCTGCCCGATACAGTTCCCCGCATCGTCGGAGTTTTGCCGACGTCACTAGGGGCAGGTCCCCTAGCCGGCGACGTGGAAACTAGACGTCGCGACCTCAGGGCGTGGGGCTGCCAGTGATCGAAATTCCGAACAGCCCCCATTATAGACCAACGACAACTCGAAGACACCGAAGCAGAACACACCGAAGCGACGACTACAACAAACACGACGAATACGACGCCTGCCGATATAAGCGAAGTCGTGAGCGCTGACCTCGTAATTCACATTGACGGCCATCAAGTAACGGCTCTTGTTGACACCGGCTCACACTTCGATAATAAGCCTACAACTTGCCGACAGGTACAGCAGGTAGATACGCCATGGTACGGGCCCAATATAAGGACTGCCGGAGGCAAGTTGATGCCAGCTGTTGGGAAGTGCACGGCCGGACTCTTAATCGCCGGTTTAACCGTCGTTGCCACCCTCGTCATTCTTCGCGAATGCTGTAAATTGGTCATATTGGGAATGGATTTATTGCGCGATTACGGAGCCGTGATTAACATCCGCGCCAGGAGCGTACCGTTTGCTACAAACTCGGGCACCGCTTACCATGAAGAAAATCAGTCACCTCGTTTAGGTATCGCCGGCGACGACGCCATACTTCTGCCACGGAGTTGTTCCCTCGCGCCCGTGTATTGCGACAGCCTTGAGAGCGGAACTAGCGTCGCTGAACACATCAGTGTGCTAGCATTCACTTACGGCATTTCTATTACCAGGGCTGCCATCAATGTCAACGATGGATGCGCTGAAGCCTTGATGGATTTCAGCAAGGAATGCCCACACATTGTTAGAGGCACCGCCATTGCCTATTTCGACGAACTTGCGCAAATAGAAGATTGCCATCCAGTAGAGGAGGCGGTAGCGTCTGCTATCCCAACACCGACACCTGATGACGTTAGTCCCACGTTATCAACCATCGAACGAGATGGCCTTCTTGCGCTGATCAAGAAGTTCCACGGCTGCTTTTCATACAGTTCCAGAGTTGGTCAAACACCGCTCACGAAACATCGCATCCTTACCGATTCCGACACCAGACCCATCGGTAAAATCCTTATCCCGTTGCCCCAAAGGAGCGTGAGGCAATTAAAGAACAAGAGAAAACGATGCTGGAAGATTTCGGCGATCCAACAGTCCTTGGGCGTCGCCTGTCGTACTCGTTAAAAAGAAGGATGGCAGCTTGCGTTTCTGTGTTGACTACCGGAAGCTCAACCAGATAACAAAGAAGGACGTTTTATACGCTGCCCCGTATTGATGATGGCCTGGATAGGCTACGAAACGCACGCTACTTTTCGTCAATGTACTTGAAAAGCGGCAACTGGCAAATTGAAGTGGATGAGAGAGACCGTGAGAAGACCGCCTTTTTCACGCCCAACGGACTTTACGAATTTCAGTGAAATAATTACCACAAGCCATATACAACGCCGCAATACTGTATTGCAGGTCATCGACTACATTATAATTGTGCCCCTTGGGACATGAAGCGGTTGAATATAACCTGCCCTCTATGGTCCAAGGGGGGAAGATAATGTTCCTTAAATTAGCAATAGTGCCCTTTTTGACGTTCTATACAGCAGTATTACCAAAACAAGTGACAAGCTGTTGTATGACTAGCATTATTCCCCACCGAAAAGCCCCCGCTAGAATCTTGCGCTCACCTTCTATGCAGTGAAGGCGAGGCAACGGCACACTTTCTACTACCTTGTAGTTGTTTAGTTGGAAAATGTTTTTCTCCCTTAAAACAAAAACTACTCTTTTGAAACATTCTGTATGTCTTACCAACAAACCATACTGTGCAACAATATATAAGCCATATTTTTACTTGGACCGCTACATTGAGAAAATGAAGCCTCAATATGAGTCAAAATGCTATTTTTTTCCAGATTTGTCACAATATTATGGCAACGTTTTTGCTTGATACGCTTCCGAAGTATTTTCATCATTTATTATAGGAACCGATAAAACACACTATGTGAATATATTACTCGCGAAAAGATCTGTGCTTTTTATAAAATACGCTAAACATGCAGCATATTGAAATTTTTCGCCAAGGCCAAAAATAAAGTTAAGAGAAAAATGAATAAACTATCATAGTCATGTAAGATCAGCGCCTTAACATTACGGAAAAAATTGTTGCATAGTAATTGGTGAGAGCCGTAATTTTATACAAATTATTTAGCGCGACACAGTTTCACTTGGGTGCCCGAATTTCGAAGCGCCCTCTAGGCAACACAAAATTTTTTTGCGAGAAATAACGCGTCATTAACTACTTATCACATTCACATACACCGGCATAATTTTTTTCAGCAGGATCGGAGATGGTCGAAAATTGACCTGGTACACTGGATATGGAATGACCCATATATATATATATATATATATATATATATATATATATATATATATATATATATATATATATATATGGAATAGGAATTACATGGACATTTTCGGCCGCTTGCCGTGGGCGGCAAAAAGCAGCCGAGAGTGTCCATGTAATTCCTATCAATAAAAAAGGAGACAGGACACACCAAACGATCCCATGAAAGAAACGGCTCAAAGCAATTCCCCAGCAAGTGACAGCCGACCGACGTACGCTGTGGTGGTTCACCAGGTACCCTGGAAAAGAACCAAGTAGCAACGCTCGTCAGACAACGAGTCGATCCCCTTGACCTCGGCATGCAGGATGCAACAATCCGACCAGGCAGGGAGGGGATCGCCGTGACAACCACTTCAAAAGAGGATTCAGCTAAAATCCTCCGGTTCATTGAATATGACAACGAAATGAAGGACGTCCAAGCGAAACTTCCAAAAGATAACATGATTCACGTGAAGGTAATCGGACTAGAGTACGACATGGACAATGACAACCTACCAGCCCGAATTGTCAAGCAGAACCGCTTGGCGTGCTCGCCAGAAGACATAATAGTGAAGAAAACATGGTCGGGCAGGAGAGGAAAGATAAGCATCCTGGCATTAAACCGGAGTCGAAGCAAATCACTTGGAGGCAGGACAGCGTTAAACATTGGTTGGTCGCGCTGCCCCATATTCGACGACATATTCTGGTCCAGGTGTACGCGGTGTGCCACACACGGCCACACTGCCCCCCGACTGGAGTGGTCCGCAGGGCTGCACCCATTGCGGCCAACGGGGTCATCAGCAGAGAGAACGCGAGGCCGCACCGCATTGCAACGTTTGCGAGGGTGAAGGTGGCACAGACGTCGACCACCCAGTGATGTCGTGGGAATGCCCAATTTATCTAGCAAGGGTGCAGGCGCAGAAGAGCAGAATACTAGCAAGACTCAACTAAGCGGAGCTCAACACATATGACACAATGGCTGAAGACGCAGAAATGCACATATTGCAAGCGAATCTGGACAGGGCTCTTAAGGCCAATCAGTCATTATATAATATGCAACACGAAGAGGAATTCGATATATCCGTAACACAAGAACCATATTCGTCGAACAACAAAATCATAGGTTTTCCTCTAAAACACAAAATTATTGCGAGTAATAAAGACCCGAAGACAGCAATAATAATAAACAAAAAAAAACGTGATCACCTTCCCAATTATTATACAACCAAAAAGTGGTTGCAGCAAATAAAGGCAAAAAAGATTTGTTGATTATAAAGTGCTACTTCCCTACAACTGAAAACGTTGAGCCGGCAATTTCGGCAATCGAAGACATCATAGAGACATGAATATGTTAATAATGGGTGACTTTAATTCAAAACATCCAATATAGGGCAGCGTAGCAACGGATGAGAAAGGGGGCAGTGTATTGGAATTCATAGTATCACACAACTTGACCCTGCTAAACAAAAAACGATTCACCACCGACATTCAAAACAAGCACGGCGAAAGGTTGGATTGACCTTACGATATGCAACACAAATCTACACAAAGATAGTAAAACTTGGGGGGTGCTAAAAGCTTACAATAATAGCGACCACAGGTATATAAAGGTAGCTATTGAAAACGTAGAACTGTCAGAGGAGTACGGACTGACGCTAAAAGGTCAAACGAAGGTAATGGGAAAGTTGCAAAACTTCCCTGGTTTGAAGAGGTCCAAGACAAAATAAACGCGAAGGAACGTATTGAAGAAATAGTCAACACACTGTATGAGAACAGCGAGAAACTAAAGAGCGAAATCAGTAAAAAAGAAAAAAACCACCTAAACAAAAATCGAAAAAATAGTGGTCAGCAGAATAGAAATAGAAAGGAACAGAGTTAGAGTACTACGAAGGAGATACAAAAAGGCGAAGGGGGATATAAGAGAACAATATAAAAAGGAATATTACAAAGAACATGATACATACAATAACATGATAGAACAAGCTAATAAGGAAAGCTGGGAAATCCTCTGTACAAAGGCTACGACAAATTCATTTATTCTACCATATACAATACTCCGAAACAAAATAAAAACGCACGTTATGTATAAAGGATTATAAAAGAAAATGGAGAAGTCAGGAAGACTCTTCAAAAAAACAATAGAGCACATAGTAGGGAAATTATACCCTAACTGGACAGAAAATGAGGAAACAGGCGATAAACAAACACAATCAAGTAACAATGCAACATATATGAACAAACACGAGGAAAATGGGTCATCCGCAACAGATATGGAAGAAAGAAACTACCTCAGTGATGATCATATCTCTTCACCGAGATCGAAGTGACGCAGGTTTTAAAAAAATCTAAGGAAAGACGTAACTTCCGCACCTGATAACCTCAAAACTAACCTCATTCAAGTGATTTACGGAAAACATCACACCTTTTTCATAAACCTTCAAGAATGAAAAAATAATCTATGAAAAAAAATCACAGTTTCGCCACGAAGGTGAAGCAATGAATGCGATAGCAAAATTTCAGATTGTCACACGAAGAACGATAAGCAGCTCGATGCTTGCAGCGCGCCGCTGCACAACAAAGAAGGACGCTCGAAAAGAACGCATAGGTAGACACAGGACAAGCGTGAACTAACAACTGTCACAGTTGTTACGTCTTTGTGTTTGAACAGCGCGCTGCAAGTGTTCATAGTGCAGAAGCCGACGCTGATTGATATTTCTTTTTCTTTTAAACAGTGGCATGTGGAATTACCACTCTGCGTCAGACGCCGCCGCGTGGCAGGAAACGCAAAGTGTGCCCGGAGTTCTTTTTTTTCCTTCTACAGAAGGGGGGCCACTTTTTTGTGCGCGTCTCAAGGGCAGTTTTTCAAACTGAAAGAAAATGTAAGGGCGTTGCGTGATAGAAAACACGGTCAAGCTCCTCCGAAGTCTGCCTACCGCGAACGGTAAATGGTGGGTATAAATAGCTCGCCGGCACTAGCATGGCGCGTGGCTATGTTGTCTAGCACAGAGGGCTGCGGAGTGAGGGGTCGCTGGTTCGAATCCCCGGTCAGGCGCTTTGGAATGTTTTTTCTACTAATTTATTTTCCTTTATGCCTTTTTTATATATACATATAAATATCCGGGACATGACGGCGGCGACAGACGGCGACGGCGAAAATCAGCCGAGAGCGTCCATATAATTGCTATCGCAATAAAGATGAAGTGAAAATTAGCAAATCATTAACATCAGGTTCTCCCCAGGGCTCACCCCTTTGTCCGCTCTACTGGAACATAACAATAGTCGACTTATTAGAAACACAATATCCAGAAGGAGTACACATCCAGGCGTTTGCGGACGACGTAGTCTTGCATAGAAAGTTCCGATCAAGAAAAGAACTAGAGGAGAAAGCTACGAAGAAATTAACACTGTCAGTGGGCGTACCGAAAAGGAATTACATTTAATAAAGACAAATCAGAATGCAGTATAATCGGGAACCAATACATTAAACATCAGCCTCAAATAAAAATAGAAAACGATAAAGTTCGAATGGTAAGCGAAATGAAAATTTTAGGAGTTGTCTTGGATACAAAACTAACTTTTTTACGACATCTAAAATATTTAAAAGGAAAAGTAGACGAAATTACCATTTAGGTCGCAGTATAAAAGACGACAAGCACACTAACAGAAACATATTGCAATTAATATATAAAAGGGGTATAGAGCGAGTGGTATTGTACGGTAAAAAAGGAGAACCATCTTTATTAAACAGTCAAAAGCAATTCAATGATTACCTTTAATATTAATAACAAAATCATTCAAAACAACGTCGAACCTTTAATGAAACATTTTGGCAAAAATCCCACCTTTCCATTTGACAGTTCAAAAAGAAAATGAACTACATTTCATTCTCAAGGAAGGGAAAAACTTTACCTAGGGACGTAAGGTATACACGGAAAACGAAATAGTGAAAAAATACGATCACTGGCAGGATCACCCAGCAAATAAAGTTAGCATACCGTTTAGAACAACAGAGGAAAATGCAGATTACAAAATATATGCGGACGGATCAAAGAATGAAAAAGAAACAAGAGCGGCATTCATAATACTTGACAAAGACAATCAAATCCGAACAGTTAACAAATACAAACAACCGGTACATAGCAGCCATTACGAGGCCGAAATCATCGACATCCAGAAAGGGATTGAACACATATTATCTTTACAGATTTGCGCTAAAAGCAACTATTCACAGATAACCAATCCGCACGTATGGCACTAAAAAAATAGGGATGATATAAACCCACTCATCTGCAACATTAGAAAAACAATAAATCAAGCATAAAATAAAGACATCAAATTAACCTATGTTAAAGCACACAGTGGGAACATAGGGAACACATTAGCGGATGAACACGCAAAAGAAGCAACCAAAGATGGGGAGGAAATATTTGTTCCCATAACAAAAACAGCCATATCGAAAGAATTAAAGAAAAAAATTACACCATCTCCCGCTAAAGGGAACCGTGTGTAGATGTGAAGCAGCGGGCGCTATCGCTTACACTGGCGGCGGCGTTGACGCTGGCGCTCATCGCAGCGTTGCGCAGGAGAGAAAACTGGGGAGGCGCAAAGCACGCAGTGATGGAGCGGTGTTTCCTACTGGAAAATGTCAATCGCTGCTAATGGGCAATGAGAGACAGAAGACTCCGACTGGACACAGAGACCCGCAGTCCGCTTTTAGTTCACGCGCACGCTGCGAATTTTTATTGTTCAACAACGCACAGGAGAAATCTCCCACCGGCACCACCTTGCAGGTCGAAATCCATTGCCATATATACGGAGTGGCCAGTGAACGGTTGTGCAGCGCGAGCAGTCGGTTTTTTCAACCAAGAAACTCGCTAGCAGACGCTGCCTGCGTCGGCGTCGCGAGGCGAGAGAAGGGGAAGCGTAGGAGAGGAGAGAGAGGAGGGGACGCGCATGCGCAGTGGGAGTGTGGACACCGCGAGGGCAGGGATGCCTGAGGAGAGGGGGGAAGCGTAGGAGAGGAGAGAGGGGGGACGCGCATGCGCAGTGGGAGTGTGGACGCCGCGGGCAGGGATGCCTAGAGGAGAGAGGGGGGAAGCGTAGGAGAGGAGAGAGAGGGGGGGGACGCGCATGCGCAGTGGGAGTGTGGACACCGCGGGCAGGGATGCCTAGAGGAGAGGGGGAGCGTAGGAGAGGAGAGAGGGGGGACGCGCATGCGCAGTGGGAGTGTGGACGCCGCGGGCAGGGATGCCTAGAGGAGAGAGGGGAGAGCGTAGGAGGGGAGAGAGGAGGCGAGGCGCATGCGCAGTGAGGGTGTGGTTGCCGCGGGGAAGGGATGCCTAGAGGAGAGAGAGGGGGAAAGGAGGTTTTTTACTTATTTTTTTAAGGGTTTGCGCATGCACAGTAAGGGATGTCACGCCGCACACCGGATTAAGCTCCGCCATAGGGATGCTTCACATCTAAAAACTAAACGAAGATTGGAATGAACGGTGGAATAAAGAAGGCAAGAATCGTTTTACATTACATGGATTAAAAATACAATCTCATCCCGCATCACTTTCCTACAAATTACTACACATCGCAGGCATTAACAGGACATGGGAGATTCCCATTTTACTTGACCCGATTTAGAGTACTGCATGAACCAAAATGTTTTTTCACAAAAATGAGAGAAAATTTTGATGATTATCTTCAGGAATGTCCCATTGTAACAAAAGAAACAAAGGAACTAACTAACAAATTAGGCCAAAATCTACAAAATGGGAAACCCGAAATAATTAAACAGAAATAAACAATAAAATTTTTAGAAACAATGGTAGAAAAAATCAACGAGGTTATCCTACAGTGCTGAATACTAAAGACAAGACAAAACAAATCGCAAAACATTCAAGACTCACAAAATTGTACCTGTGATGGGAAATGGGCACAAAAACCGATATTGGAGAGGATACCTCGGCCTTCATTTCCCATGAGCACTGAAAATCACACATACATGGTAATAATAGGAAACAAGCGAAAATTAACATGATTAATACACAATCGGGAACAACAGTCCAAAAGACCCAAGATGAGAACACCACTAATAATACTCGACGAGCAAGTACGAGCACAGCACAACATAAAGAACGCAGCAACAACAGCATGACGCTTAATCCATAACTTAAACAACACGATCTTCAAGGACCATTGGACCCAGCCGACCCAGAGGCCTCGAGGCCTAGAACACTGGACACCGGACACCAGACGAAATAACATGCCTCCTTAAGACAAGGAGAAGAAGGAAGAAGACAGACAAGAAGTGCCACCATTTAAATGTAAATTTGTTCGACTCTATGTCAACTAATTTTACTCTACCTTACCCAATATTTTTCATTTATTTTCAAGGAAGGTTCAATAAACGTGCGCTGAATTTGCCGGCCCGTAGCCTTGCCTGTGGTTTTGCTTGTAGTAGTCATCTCATACTAATTCTTTCTTATTCTAAAACTATCCTATACTTTACTCTTCTCTTTGCTCTACCATACCCTCCCTCACCTTTCCTCTAAACTACATATTAGTACTCTCTTTTCTTCCTATTCTCCCAACCCATCTACTTCTTTTCTCCTCACTCCCATCCCCTATCTTATCTATCTTCAAACCTGCGATACATTAGTGGTGCAGGTGGGCACCCTAGCCCTTCTCACATTCTGCCTTTCTCGGTCAAGCCCGTTATACTTGTGGTACGGGCCGGGGTACTTTCATGTACTTCTTTTTTCTTTTTTGCCCCCCACAATAAATTGTATGTCTTTCTCGGCCTCCAGTTGAAACAGCA
>JALIZH010024092.1:0-24170 GCA_030522465.1 Rhipicephalus appendiculatus
TGTCATTGCCTTTTGTGTATACGCTGGCTGGGACGAAAAAGCAATATCTCGAGCGTTCGAAACAAGCAGGATACAATAAATAAGAAACTGGAAACTCTTTGCAGTAAATTGATGTCAACGCGAACAATCGCTCTCGCATTCCGGAGCAAAGTCGGCAGCGGCCCAGCGAAGACATCAGCAGGAAGGAAAAGGGCTGAGTTAGGATCAGGTAAAGGCATCTGCTGTGCACGCCGAAATGCATTCAGACGACGCCGCTGACGCAAGGCGTAAATGTCGCACCATTGGCGCGTTGCTGCCCCCGATTCTTTTTAACCGTTCCAATAAATCAGGAATCCCTCCCGGGAATGCCTGGGAAACAGAAGAACATGGTGGGAAGGAATTTTCACGGCGTAGGGAGTGGCGGGAAGAAAGAGGGGAGGAGGAGGGAGAAGGTTAAATTTTGTCGAAAGGGATTTGTGCAGTCGATTGCTTTTTTCCAGTTCATTCGACAGGCACTGAGCAGGCGAGCGAGACTAACTGTGTTGCTGGCGGAAGTTGTGATATAAAAAAAAACAGAATAAGAGTTAGCGAAATTACGATGTATAGTGGAAATCGCGATCACGTCACAGTTAAGCGTAACTGTCATGTCTGGTACAACGGGTATGGTGGCGGGATGCTGAGTCGAAGGACTTGGGCTCGTTAACGGCTGCGGCGGTCGCCTTTCGAGGGAATGCGTACTGGTGGACGCCCGTGTACTGTGCAATGACCAGGTACGTTAAAGAACCGCAGGTAGCCTTTCAGGCCTTCACTCAGGCGTGCGTCATAATCATGTCGCGATGTTGGCACGTAAAACACCATATTTGAATATTATTAGTCGAAATTTTAGTGTAGGAATTGCAGGTTATTGCGGCACACAGCGAGGTCGTAAGGCAAGGATTTGTTTACTGTCATTCTTTAGAAGCAGTGTTTGTAGTAACTCTACTAACATATTTGCCAGGGACACAACATACGAAAAATCGTTGAGCAGGAATTGCCGCTTGATTCAAGATATGTACGAACGTTCTTCAGCGCAGCCACTGGCCCAACAAAGGCAGATTCACTTGTCAAAGTCTTGGCTCAAGCAATAATTTTAACGCGATAGCGTTAAAGAGCTCGTTTCGCAGAAATTCCGGCGTCGGCGTCGGTGACGGCGTCGGTGTCGGCGTCGTTGGTTGCGAGCGAAAAATCATCATCTTGTCCGTGACCGAAAAATCGAGAAAGATGCAAATAAAATAAATAATAAAAATTTTCGGGTCCGAGTGATGATCGAACCCGGGTCGTCTGGGTGGCAAGCAGGTGTTCTACCACACAGCCATGCCTCTGCTTAAAAATACTGTGAAAATAACTTCCTCTGCTTGGAAATGCAGTGAAAATAACTTGCATGCTTCGCAAGCGCAAGCGTCCTTTATATAGGCGTCGCAATATAACATGTAATATCCCAGGAATATTGCGTGGTACAAGCGTACATTGCCATCGGGCGTCAGAATATGTGACTATCAAAACGATTCCATAGTTTAAAGCCAGCCACCCATTACAAACGGCACACACCTTACTGCGCGTATTCCCTTAACACCACGTAGTGGGTGCATTGCAAGTTCGAAAACATTTCCCACATTTGCCGCGCATAATTTCTCCTGGTTTAAAGCATACTACCCATTACACAGTATGCACTAAGTGATTGAAGTAGGCACTAGGGACGGGATATCGCTATCGCGTTCAACTCTTAAAGGCGAAGCTTAAGGGTTCCCCAATTTTTTTGTATAACAAACTTTCATCTCTTCAAGCCTTCCCTTTTTTCCCGAACGCCTATCTTGTTGTGATGGCCTGCATAGGTAATGTACGTTTGCTTACATTCGCAAGGATGCTATCAAAAATTGTGGGGTGGCATTCAACGTGGCGCGCTCTGTGCGTCTAGTAAAGAGCTGACAAGTCTGTCGATTATCGAAGATTGTTACCTCTACAAGTGTCAATATGAAGATTAGAAGTCACATGAATTTTCATCAACTTTCTCGACCAAGGATTTTCAGCCAATGAATATATTTCTTACTTTTTTAGCAGATATCTCGTACCAGCTGATCAGTACACCGTTTGTTTCAGCGCACCGCTTGTCACTAATGTTCCGCAATGGGAAAGTCGCGACGTGTCCACCACCTGCTACCGTTTCCTGAATGTCTAAAGCATAGTCCCAAGGCTCGCATAAGCGTAGCTAATGAGAGTTAACTGCTCGTGCTCTTTCTTTATTTTTTATCAAATGAGATATGAATGTTTCTTCTGACAATGTCAAAGCTGGCCTCCTCCTATTGGATAGGCTGCTGCAGTGACAAACTTCTGTCAACGTGCAGGCGAAACAAAACACTATAGGACGCGTCAGCTTCGCCTTGAGCAGTAGAACGCGATAGCGTATTCAGGCCCCGTGCGCATAGCGTTCTCAATTGCTAGCCTAACTTCAGTTCTCGGTGGATGCCACAACCGTGCCGCAGAGACACAAACGTCTGGGCGCGTGGCCCACTATGCTATAATTCTTTCGACAGTCCTTAGTTGTGGACAACAGAATTATCTTTAATATTTGCTGTTCCTTAACGTGCAGCTCGTTTAGTGTCGTATTTCACCCAGCATTGCGATGCGGCGGGAATCCAACTCACGACCTCCATCTGAACCGTCAACGTCATGCATAATATACTACCAAGGCGCGATGAATTATCCTGAGTTTCCGTTATTCGTGGCAGCAAATGCGTAAGCTGAGGATGTGCAGATGTTGATGTAGGCCATTGTGATGTATAGACAACTGACAAACAGGATGCCTTAGCAGTGTGATCCAGTCGCAAAATCTGGTGTCGTAAGTGCGTTATCATTAGCCCATCTAAAAACGCTCAGTCTGGGGCTAAGGTACAGTTACCACACAACTGCACCAACCAAGCGGTAAATTAAGCCCACTTGTCCACTTTGTCCGATTGCGTAAAGACGCGTGCTTTCGTAGAAGCATTGCCAATGATAGAAGTTAGAAGAATGCTAGGCTATATTGACGGCACTCGCCCTAATTTAGGCCGAGTTGACAGCGGTCATTCGTTCGCGGAACTCCAATTACACAAGACGAGGAACACGGAACCTGTATAGTTAGGCTCACGAGCTCCTGGACGAAGGGAGTTGGCCGGTGCCATTTGCGGTTTAATTGCGACGTGGTACTCGTTTAGAGTAGGCCTAGACGTATGGCTATGGTCAAGGCTAGGAGCCTTGTCGGTCCAGCAGGAACAGTCCCTGGTGGGTTTGCGCGAATGCAGGGTCATTCATACCGCGTCTGGCGTTTACCGACTGTCTCGCGTAAAATTGGCTGCGTAGAGTTCAGCGAATCAGTTTTGCCATATGCACGCCAATGTGCACCAATATGCATCATTTCTGTTAGTGGGACTTCAAGTATATCATTGTAGTTTGTATTTTAATGTTATTCTGACCGCCACTCACAGGTTGTTTCCTGGTGCAGTAATGTACTTTCCTTAGTAATGCACTTCCTTAGTAATCTACTTCCTTAGTTTCCACCACCTTCATTTCGCTCACATTAAAACTTCCTTGCAGTCTTGTTAGTTAAATGGGAAGGAATTGCTGTTGACCATCAAACTATTGAAGTATTCACTGTGCTTTGTCCTATAGATCATTTTTATTTGTGCTTCATGACACGTCGCTGTAATATTAGTTTGTAAAATTACATCGGAGCCCAGATTAACTTTAGCGGTTAAATTTGCAGGATGACGTGAGTATGTCGACCAATTAGCCATAATTATTGGTATGGTCAAAGCATTGATGCCGCGTTTGGTTCCGTTAGCACTGCATGCAAAAATGATATATTCTTGAAACTACGGTGAAAAAAAATGATTACCAAGCTCGATTACATCGAAAGGTCCGTATAATCGTTCAAGAGATTGTTCGGCGATTCGAAATCTAAAATCGCAACGCAGTGACATTGAAGATGCTACCGCTGCATTGTATTTGTCACTACCCCACGCCGCGCATGTCAAAGGAACGTGAGAGCGACCTGAAAGTAGTCCGAACTTCGATGCTTCTATTTCATTGCCGGGATATTAAGCGTGGGATGCTTAATATCCTGGCAATGCGTCAGAGGCCGCGTGAAGCTCAGATAAATTTCTCATCAGCTAGGAAGCGGAGAAAGAATGGGGGTGGTTCTACGCGCAGGCGAAGCGAGAAAGTTGTGAGGGGACGAGTCATTGTTATTGGCCGCGTAAACAATGGAATAAGGAAAGCAACCCTGCGTCATGCTGGGACTTCTTTCACTTGATCAATAATTTGTGGGATTTTGTATGCCAAGATCATGATGTGATTATGAGGGACGCCGTATTTCAGGACTCCCGAAATTTAGACCATGTGTTGTTCTCTAACGTGCACTGACATGGTCCAGAACGGGGACCCTCATTGCATACCGCCTCCATCTAAGTACAACTGCCGTGGCCGGGATCGAACCGTCGACCTTCGGGTCAGCAGCCGAGCGCCGTAACTACTGAGGCGAATGCGATGCATAAACCATGAAATAAAGACAGCAACCACCACCACCCCCAGCGTCATCTGGTAAACGTAAAATGCTAATTTGTAAACAATCTATTTGTTGCGACCGCCCTCGAAATAATATATACGGCATGCTTCATACTTTTGTTCATGCTGAACGATTACTGTACTATGAAAAAAAAAAGTTTACGGTATGTAAAGTAATGCAGATAATAGCCCTGTAACGGACCTTTCAACAGAAAATGGAATTATGCAGCTGCGAAAATTTATGCGTCATTGCCCTTCAAAAGTTCTTTGAGACAAACTAATAAGGGTAAATCAAATTAAATCGCTTCGTTAAAAAAGACTGAAGTGACGTGCAATGAAAGTATTCGTTGAGCCTGTCCTTCGCGGGTAACACATATTACAGCCTTTTTTCTTTCACTTCCATCGTGGGTTGTACAGAAGACAAGAACGCCGTAGACTCTTCCCGCACCAGTGTGCGTGTGTGCGTTTTTTAAATCCTAGCGACTTCAAAAGCACGAAAATGCCCCCACCTCCCCGAAGGGAATCGTGAGGAAATTTCGCGCGCGCTTCCACTCCATTTATATATGGTGCTTCTGGTTCGAAGAAGGAAAATGCGCCTAAATTCTGCAGCCCGGTCGGGAGCACGGCGCAGCGCCTGTTTTTTTTTATTTTTTGTTTTTTTTAACACGAAAGTGTTTTATGCCAGGGTCCACCAAGATTTGAGTGACGTATTTCCGTCACGGAAATGACGTCGAAAAAATACACATCATCAGAAGACAAAGAAAAAAAAGTTGCGTCACGGGAATCGACCCTACGACCTCTTGGTCAGCGACAACAGATGCCGGGCACGCTATCCACTGCGCCACGGCCACATACTCTGCAGGCTTTAAAAAAAAGCCTTTTATATCTACCACTGTCCTCTCACAGTGCTCTTGCTAAAGTGAAGTAATGCATTATGACCATCAAATGCACGATTAGTTCTTTCAAAGCGTCGTTTCTACGCGTCCGTCCCATTCGGCGCGTTTCGAATAGGAAAAGTGCAATTTTGTCGATGTATTAACACACTGCCAGGTGGCGACCTTACCCCCTAGCATCGGCCTCGCTCATAGCATCCGTCCATACCAAAAATAGCTCTGGGACGCGCGAGTGCGTCGCGTGGCTAGCGTGGCCGTAACTCCGCGTCCCTAGCCATGTCACTAGATCGCCCCGCGAAAAATCGCAGCCGGCCAACGAGGAAGACACGACGCGCGTTGCGTTTCCCTCTGGTCGGGCAGCGTTGTTCAATAACTCTAACATGCCGCGAGTAATCGACTTTAGCCCAAGTTCGGCGTCCAATCAGTGGCGCTCTTCTGGCTGTCACGCCGCTTTCTATGATTCCGCTGTCACCGTACAGCTACCACAAGCATGTATGTCCACAAGGGTTTGTTTAATCATTGATCATGGACGTTAGTCGTCGGGATACACATGCACCACCAAGCGTCAACGTGGATGCATTTCCGTTAAGCGGTGCTATAACTGTCAAACACCAACAGACATTGTGCAAGCTTTGTTATATAAATATACAGTAAACATTACACTGCTTCTGTAGGGACAGGTTTCACTTTCGTGTTATACCGATTCCTCTGACGGAGGGATCAACCATGTTTTTTTTCTTCTTTTTATTTTTTTTATTTTTTTTTTATTTTTTATTTTTTTTATTTTTCATATATATTGTCACGTGGTCGTGACGTCGACGAAGGCAGCAGGCGACGTGTCCAAGATGAAACTGTTTATTAGGCCGAACTTGTGGCCGGTAAACGGAAAGTAGGATTACAGCAATACACGCTGGCACTGATAGCGGCGAACAGAGCGTCGGCCGTCGATCAACTGGACATCGTTGGAGCGCGCCGGCTTTTATGCATCACGCGTCGAACATTCTAGCCTTATCACTGGTCATCGCGCACGCTCTGGAATAATCTCGAGTGGTCGCGTCTTGCGCGCAATCGTAACAAAACGATCTACAATAATCGCGAAGGTTGTAGAACAACAAGGCACGGTTTGAGTTGAGCTTTGCTGACGGTCTTTGTGGGCGAAAACCGAATACAACAAAAATGAAAATAAGAATAGCGCGTGGCAATGCCCCCCTCTGAAAGGCATCGTCCCGATGCTTAAAACAGAACACGGGGGGAAAGTGCAAGCAACAATAAATCACAACAATAAAGAAAGAAAGTACAATAATTAAGAAATAAGTGCAGTCCCCAGGTTTGCTAACGCGCGTAATACGGCTTGAGGCGCACGACATGGACGACTTCAGGTCGCGCACGGCGCCGTTGAGAGTTCGTTATGCCGTCCGAGACGACCTCGTAGTCCAGAGCACCGAGACGTCGAAGCACCTTGTACGGACCGAAGTATCGCCGAAGAAGTTTTTCACTAAGTCCACGTCGGCGTATCGGCGTCCACACCCAAACGCGGTCGCCGGGCTGGTATTCCACGAAACGTCGTCGAAGATTGTAGCGGTGGCTGTCAGTCGTCTGCTGATTCTTGATCCGCAGGCGGGCGAGCTGTCGTGCTTCTTCGGCGCGCTGTAGGTAGGCGGTCACGTCGATGTTTTCTTCGTCAGTCACGTTTGGTAACATGGCGTCGAGTGTCGTTGCCGGGCTCCGTCCGTAGACCAACTTGTATAGCGTCATCTGCGTCGTTTCTTGCACGGCCGTGTTGTATGCGAAGGTCACGTACGGAAGGATGGCGTCCCACGTCTTGTGTTCGACGTCGACGTACATGGCCAGCATGTCGGCGATGGTCTTATTTAGACGCTCGGTCAGGCCGTTGGCCTGTGGGTGGTACGCGGTGGTCCGGCGGTGGTTTGTGTGGCTGTATGCCAAGATCGCCTGGGTTAGGTCAGCCGTAAACGCCGTACCTCTGTCGGTGATGAGAACCTCTGGGGCGCCGTGTCGAAGGACGATGTTCTCAACGAAGAACTTGGCTACCTCGGCGGCACTGCCTTTGGGCAGGGCTTTTGTTTCGGCGTAGCGGGTGAGGTAGTCGGTGGCTACGACGATCCATTTATTTCCGCAAGTCGACGTTGGGAACGACCCCAGGAGGTCCATCCCGATCTGCTGGAACGGTCGCCGAGGAGGCTCGATCAGCTGAAGGAAGCCTGCTGGTCTTGTTGGCGGTGTCTTCCGTCGCTGACAGTCTCTGCACGTCCTTACGTAGCGAGCGACGTCGGCGGCAAGGCGCGGCCAGTAGTACTTTTCCTGTACTCTGGCGAGCGTGCGGGAAAGTCCGAGGTGTCCAGCCGTCGGGTCGTCGTGTAGAGCCTGCAGGATTTCTGGTCGCAATGCTGAAGGCACGACGAGGAGGTAGTTTGCTCGAAGTGGCGAGAAATTCTTCTTTATGAGAACGCCGTTTCGCAAGAAAAACGACGCGAGTCCTCGCTTGAATGCCTTTGGGACAATGGCGGTCTTGCCTTCGAGGTACTCCACAAGGCCTCTGAGTTCCAGGTCGGCTCGCTGTCGTTCGGCGAAATCATCGGCACTTATGGATCCCAAGAAGAAGTCATCCTCCTGGTCATCCTGCGGCGGCTGGTCGACGGGGGCGCGAGACAAGCAGTCGGCGTCAGAGTGTTTTCGTCCGGACTTGTAAACGATGGTAACGTCGAATTCTTGAAGCCTCAGACTCCATCTTGCGAGACGACCTGAAGGGTCCTTCAGGTTAGCTAGCCAACACAAGGCGTGGTGGTCGCTCACAACTTTGAAGGGCCTGCCGTAGAGGTAGGGGCGAAACTTTGACGTTGCCCAGATGATGGCAAGGCACTCCTTTTCTGTTGTGGAATAGTTGGCTTCTGCCTTGGATAGCGACCGGCTAGCATAACTGATAACCCTTTCCACGCCGGCAGTTCTCTGGACAAGAACGGCGCTGAGTCCTACGCTGCTTGCGTCGGTGTGGATTTCCGTGTCGGCGTGTTCGTCGAAATGCGCAAGTATTGGAGGCATCTGCAGGCGTCGTTTCAACTCTTGAAATGCTTCAACTTGCGCCGCTCCCCACTTTAATTCCACGTCGTTTTTCGTGAGCTGAGTTATTGGCTCGGCGATGCGCGAAAATTCCTTGACGAAGCGTCGATAATAGGCGCACAAGCCGAGAAATCGGCGTACGGCTTTCTTGTCGGTGGGCGGCGGGAAGGCAGCGATGGCAGCTGTTTTCCGTGGGTCGGGGCGAACTCCAGACTTGCTGATGACGTGACCCAAGAACAGAAGTTCCTCGTATGCGAAGCGGCACTTTTCTGGCTTCAGGGTGAGTCCGGAGGCCCTGATTGCTTGAAGTACAGCTTGAAGGCGCCGGAGATGTTCGTCGAAGTTTGATGAAAACACAACGACGTCGTCCAAGTACACAAGGCAGGTCTGCCACTTCAAGCCGGCCAGTACAGTGTCCATAACACGTTGGAACGTCGCAGGTGCCGAGCAAAGACCGAAGGGCATGACCTTGAACTCGAAGAGGCCGTCTGGTGTGATAAAGGCAGTCTTCTCTCGGTCTCTCTCGTCGACCTCGATTTGCCAATAGCCGGTCTTGAGGTCCATCGACGAAAAGTACTGCGCGCTGTGGAGTCGATCCAGGGCGTCGTCTATACGTGGGGAGAGGATACACGTCCTTCTTCGTGATCTTGTTCAGGCGGCGATAATCGACGCAGAAACGCAGCGTTCCGTCCTTCTTCTTCACTAACACTACGGGTGACGCCCAAGGACTCTTGGAAGGCTGGATGATGTCGTCGCGTAGCATTTCATCGACTTGTTGCTTTACGGCCTCGCGCTCTCGCGTTGAAACTCGATACGGGCTCTGGCGGAGTGGTCTCGCATTTTCCTCTGTTATGATGCGGTGTTTCGCGACTGGGGTCTGTCGAATTCTTGACGACGACGAGAAGCAGTCCTTGAATTGCAAGAGCAGACTTTTGAGTTGGTCTTGCTTGTGCTTCGGGAGGCTCGGGTTGATGTTGAAATCTGTGTGGGGACTCCGATTCGTCGAAGCAGGTTCGGTAGCATTGGATAGGGCGAAAGCATTGCTGGTGTCCACGAACTTATCGATGTAGGCGACCGTCGTACCAATCTTAAGGTGCCTATATTCGTGGCTGAAGTTTGTCAGCAGTACCTTTGCTTTGCCATCACGTAACTCGGCGATGCCTCTTGCGACGCAAATCTGGCGGTTCAGGAGCAGCTGCTGATCACCCTCGATGACGCCTTCGAAGTCTGTGGGTTCCTCAGCGCCGACGGAAATGATGACGCTGGAGAAAGGTGGAATGGTGACCTGCTCTTCTATGACAGTTAAAGCATGGGTCGCTGGCGTCGTGTGGGGCAGCAGGGCGTCTTCCGAGGTTAGTGTTATTGACTCTGACCTCAGATCGATGACGGCGCCGTGTTGGCTTAGGAAGTCCATCCCGAGTATCACGTCCCTGGAGCACTGTTGCAGGATTACAAAACTGGCAGGATAAATCCGCATATTGATGGTGACTCTTGCTGTGCAGACCCCAGCGGGCGTTATTAAATGGCCTCCAGCGGTCCGAATTTCGGGGCCTTCCCACGCAGTCTTGACTTTCTTCAACTTCGCGGCGAACGGCCCACTCACGACGGAATAGTCGGCCCCGGTGTCGACGAGAGCTGTGACGCTGTGGCCGTCGATGAGAACGTCGAGGTCGCTAGTTCGTCGCCTGGCGTTGCGGTTGGGTCGAGGCGTCGGGTCGCGGCTACGATGGTTTGTTCTACTGCTTCGGCGTTGCGTCGTCTGTTCTTCCGGTCGCGAAGTTTCGTCATCTAGGCTCCGTTCGGCTTGCGGCGCGTTCTTAAGACTTCGTTGAGGCATCGTCGTCGGCGGCGGAGGATATTCGGCATTTCGTCGTTCAGCAACCGCACCTCCATCGGTTGCTGCCCTTAGTTTTCCGGGTAAGGGCTCGGAGATCGGCCCCGAGCCGGACTGGTGTACTGCCTGCGATGAGGTGAGGTGTAGCGGCCTGGCGACGGTGAACGAGAAGGTCGTCGGGGTGTCCACTGCGCTCCTGTGAGGTAGTCGGCGATGTCGCGTGGCCGTTCACCCCGCTGTGGACGCGGTGCGTCGATTGTGAAACCTCGAAGTCCCATCTGGCGGTACTGGCAGCGGCGGTAAGTGTGGCCAGCTTCTCCGCAGTGGTAGCAGAGTGGGCGGTGGTCAGGGGCGCGCCAAATGTCGGTCTTCCTCTGCGTGTATCGCTGACCGGCTGGTGGGCGGTATGGCGTCTGTGGTGGCGGCGAAGGTGGCGCCTGGCGACGGAACTGTGGCGGAGGGGTGTCTTGACGAGCGCGGGGAGGAGGAACCGGGCGGCGGACAGCAGCAGCGTAGCTCATAGCCTGCGGCTGAGGGTGCGCTGACTCGGAAATTCCCATCGATTGTCGGATTTCTGCTCGGAAGATATCTGCGATCGAGTCTACTTGAGGCTGCGATTCCGGAAACATCTTACGCAGCTCTTCACGCACGACTGCTCGGATGGTCTCGCGCAGGTCGTCGGTGCTGTGGGCTTGAACTTCGGCGTAGTCCATTGTCGGTGAGCGGCGGTTGTACTGCCTTGTCCTCATCTCAAGCGCCTTTTCTATAGTTGTAGCTTCGGTGAGGAATTCGGCGACCGTTGTGGGCGGGTTGCGGACAAGTCCTGCGAACAGTTCTTGTTTAACGCCCCGCATGAGCAGGCGAAGTTTTTTGCCTTCGGCCATCGCAGCGTCGGCAAGGCGGAATAGTCGAGTCATCTCTTCCGTGAAGATGGTGACGCTTTCATTTGGTAGCTGAACCCGGGTCTCCAGCAAAGCAGCAGCTCTTTCCTTGCGAACGACGCTCGTGAACATCTGCAGGAATGCGCTGCGGAAATTATCCCAGGTTTGAAGGATGATTCTCGATTTTCATACCAGGTTCTTGCCGAGTCTTCCAGGTAGAAGTAAACGTGTCGCTGCTTGTCGTCCGTGCTCCAATTGTTAAAGGCGGCGACACGCTCGTATGTCTCAAGCCAGGTTTCCGGGTCTTCCAGTGATGAACCGCGGAAAGTTGGTGGCTCCTTCGGTTGCCGGAGCACAATCGGTGCAGGTGGCACAGGGACCGTCATTGTCGCCGTGGTCGAGGTAAGGGTCTTGGTCTTGCGAGTCTTGTCGGGTAGAGGGCCGTACTCCGGTTGTAGACCTTGCTGCCTACGGCTAACTCGCTGGTCGTGGTTGGTGTCGGCGTCTCCTTCACGACTGGGGCTGGATTCACGGCTTGACGGAGGCGTCCGGTACATGAACGAAGCAGCACCTCCACCAGATGTCACGTGGTCGTGACGTCGACGAAGGCAGCAGGCGACGTGTCCAAGATGAAACTGTTTATTAGGCCGAACTTGTGGCCGGTAAACGGAAAGTAGGATTACAGCAATACACGCTGGCACTGATAGCGGCGAACAGAGCGTCGGCCGTCGATCAACCGGACATCGTTGGAGCGCGCCGGCTTTTATGCATCACGCGTCGAACATTCTAGCCTTATCACTGGTCATCGCGCACGCTCTGGAATAATCTCGAGTGGTCGCGTCTTGCGCGCAATCGTAACAAAACGATCTACAATAATCGCGAAGGTTGTAGAACAACAAGGCACGGTTTGAGTTGAGCTTTGCTGACGGTCTTTGTGGGCGAAAACCGAGTACAACAAAAGTGAAAATAATAATAGCGCGTGGCAATATATATATATATATATATATATATATATATATATATATATATATATATATATATATATATATATATATATATATATATACGTGCGAGCGAGCGGACGGGAGAGTGGGGCGCAGGGGAGGGGAGAGAGAGCGAACGGCGAGAGAAGGAGCGGCGAAGCACTGCACCTACCCTCTCCTACACTCTCTCGCACCACATGCTCCGGTTGCTAGGGGCGAGGATAAGCGCGCGCGCCCGCAGCTGTTGCTATGGGAAAGGGAGTGAGAGCGAAGAGATAACAACTGCCGGCGCGCGGCCGCCGCCGCAAACAACGCCGGATACCTGACATAGCCCGACTAAGAAATGCATTCGCATTTAAAAAGAGATACCTTGATCATCATTGCCGTTTGTTGTTGGACAAGTTGATTGACGTCGCAGGGATACATTTTAGCGCAAGCGAAGAAATAAAGACACCAGAAAGAAGGAGTAGGAGACAGAAAGGTCGGGCGCGTATACATTGACCGGCATACTGGCATCACAGCATGGCGTGAATACTTGATGTAGCTGGAAGCCGACGATTTGCAGAGGGGGCCCAATGTATTATAAATATGGTTGAGTGAAAAGTATAGACATTCGACGCAGCGAACTCGGCGCTTATTTCTGCAGGCAATAAGGGCAGTACGACGCTGTGCCGTCTTCCCTTAAGGGCTCCAGAAATAAGAGTCGTTTCTTCGCTCTAACCAATCATAAAGCAGTGCTTGTGCTAAGAGGTTTATTAGCAGGAGAACGGGCAGCGGTCAGTAGCGTTCGACAAAGCGCAGAAACCACGAGCCCAAGCTGATGGCGATGCTGCTGAGGCGTAGAGTAATGCCGCTTAGGCCACTCCGTTTCACTGCAATCACCCTAACAGAAAAAGTCTCCGCCCTGATGGCTTAAGGTGTGGACACAGCTATGGCGTCGTAGTACAGCTTGATGCGAGCGATGTTGACAAGTTCCGGCCACGATACCGCAGATCTGTCGGTGGCGTGATTGGCTCCACGAGGTAATTTACTGAGGATGTTTGCCACAGAAGCGTGGTATGGTCTGAGGTACTTGGCAACAAGTTTTTGCGCAGCAGCCGGATGAGGTAGCGGGTACCCGAAGCCATACCCCAAAGATCAGGGGAAAATGTTAGTGCCGAACGGGCGCCAGGATGACGGGATCGTTGCTGCCACTAGTCCTCTGCAGAAAGGAGCAGGGAAAGCTGGCGGCATTCAGCATGCGGGTAGCTTCGGACTGGGGAGTACTTGCAGACTCATCAGGTTTATTTTTAAAACGTATTTGAAGGTTCTCGTCCGCACAAAAGGAAGTACAAGGAAATGTCAGTAGTTGCTTGTGTCGCGGTATTGTAAGCGTAGGTCACGAGAGCGAGAAGCTGGCCTCAATTTGAATGATCAGATCCGATGTACAGTGGTGGCATACTGCCAAGAGCCCGTGCTCTTGCGGATGGTCGTTGCGGATGGTACGCTGTACTTGTGCGGTGCACTATTCGACATTCATCAAGTAGGTGCCTTCAAAGTGTCGGAAAGGAAGGCACGGCCTCTATCGTGAGGAGTACGTGAGCGGCACCATAAGGCAGAAAGAAATGCCGCCACCTCAGAGCGCTGCAAGGTCATAAGCTGTGCCAGTCAGCAGTGCGGCTGTTTCGGCATAGCGCGTTATGTGGTCTATGGCAACAATAGTCAAAAGGTTACGAGCTGCAGTAGCGGCCCATATATGTGAATACCAAGAGTTGCCTAGGAGAGGCAAGTGGTGGTGACAGGGTAGACTTCTCCGGGAGGTAATTTTGGTTGTTGACACTGAGCACACGAGCGAATGAATTTCCGCATGTAGTTATACAAGTCGAGTCAAGGACTCGGTTGAAGACCAAGATTGGATTCGTAAGGCTTTTTTTTTTTGCAGGTTTCATGGCTATTGCAACACCACATGGTAAGCCGAGAGAGTGCCTGAGAAAGCTCAAACAGGTCTTACGCAACTGACTAGGGATGGAGTGAACAGAGAAGCAGCAGCTCAAGAGGACATGTCGCTGACACACCGTCTTTTGTAACCTTGTAACGAGACATGGCACGCGGGCTGTAGTATCCTTTAATGAACCTGGTTTGCCCGCAAGCTGTAGGCACGTGACTTTAGACACTATCGGCAAAAACAAGCGTCATATTACTTCGAGTCATTAAGTCGTAGTTCGGGCTGCATTCCTTTCTTACTCGGTCACGGTTTGTAGTTCAGTCCAGTTGCTTGCAGAAACCGCAACATTGAGCTCAGAGCGACATATTCACAGCACGACAGACAACACAATGATGTCTGTCTGTCTGTCTGTCTGTCTGTCTGTCTGTCTGTCTATCTATCTATCTATCTATCTATCTATCTATCTATCTATCTATCTATCTATCTATCTATCTATCTATCTATCTATCTATCTATCTATCTATCTATCTATCTATCTATCTATCTATCCAGATAAATAAGGAATTGAGAAGTCCTTTACCGGTGTGGCATCTTACCTTCAACTGCCCTGGCGGTAAATTATGGTTAATGAAAAAATGAGCCGCCATTTTTTTCGCAACAGCTTTCATCTAAGAGAAAAAGAAAACAGGAAACATATATGCGGAGGCGTAGGTGCATCACATTTGGCGACGGAACTCTGTACGAATGCGCACAGAGTTTGTGACACATACTTCCTGTCATCGACAATATATGACGACATACCATTATCAGTGTTTCGTTATATTACTTAAGCCCTACCGCATATTCTTTTTAAGTTCCAGGCAACTTCTGCTAGTGTCATTGGATCTTGTGATGCCAAGAAAGAGTAGTCCCAGTAGCTTTACATTATTTGTTCAATAAGAACGGTGCCCACCCTGTCATGCCAGTATATGCGTTTCTTGCAAAATTTCATCTCTGAATAACAAATGAACCCCACGTCATGTTTGTTCACGGACACTAGCCGCAGTAATGGACTGTTTTTCGAAGATTAACGGCGTTCAGTAGATTTAGCTCTGTCAGAGTCTGGCCCGTCTTCATTGGGTGAACGAAAAAGTGACGTATGTTTCCTTCCGCACAGATTTTATACCGATCACTGTGTCGTGATGAGAATAAATATCGCAGCTTTTCGAAAGAAAACCCTTAACTGCAAGGAATGCACTGTCGTTCGTTTTCATACTGCACGTCCTGTTAGTGATACCAGGTCCTGTCACAGCTTATTTCCGTGACGAATTATTAATCGGATTTACGTTTACCGGCACACATTTATATATGGAGCAGCCAGCTGTGGTAAAGCAGCAGTCAACTGAGGCAGCGAGTTAGGTGGAGCCACGAAATGAAGAATTTTGCAGGGAAAAAAATAAACCTGCCCACACAAGATAGGATAAATTGGATATCATTGGGAGAGGGCTTCGGGATGTACTGTATATATAATAGGGTGCGAATGATAATGATAATTAACTATCATATAAATCAGGCATACATTTTTCATATACTTGGACGTTGTACTGCTGTCGACATCACTACTTCGTGTTTCTGGCAAAACTGTGGCGTTTCTGTTTTTTTTTTTCGTCTGTTAAATTTTAAAAGAACCAGTGGAAGTAAATAATGCGAGGACGTTAATAAGACTGTACTTGATGAACCCCGTGAATTTCTCTCACATCATGCAGTGCCACCTGGAACTGACAACGAAGCTTTTCGATAGAGTTATAGGCTTGAAAAGAAATTCGCATTACGTGTTCTGTAATGCTGACGTATTATGTTATTCATGCACTACGAGTCCAAACTGTCAAGTGCTTCGTTAATACAGTAGGTGAATCTCCACTAAAATATACAGTGGCGTTATCAATATGAGCCTTCTAGGTCACATAGATATCGCACATATCACTGTTTCGTTCATTTCCTTCTATGTTCTGATGACGGTAAATTTTTCTTTCGATATCATAACTCCTCCCGTCAATCAAGTGTATGTTAAAAAAACAGCTTTGTCGTAACAGTATTTGTAGTAGGCACTTCCAAATACCTTGTATGTTTGTTCGAAAAGTGGGGGGGGGGGGGAGGGATCTGCTGTACAGCCTACCGTGATTTGATGGTTATCATGTGAGCGTCGACCGGCCTCACTTACAAGTGGCCTAGCGGCACTTTTCGGAAAGGTGAAATTTTAGATTTCGCACTTTTATCTCGATCGTTGACATTTACATGCTACATCAATCACGCCTACAACAAATTATCCATCATTTATCTCTGTGTTAGGCTTTTGCATTTGTTGCAATCAAGGGTATAGTTCGTTGGCTGTTATCTCCACTGACAACAGCGAAATTGATAAGAATGATCTGGTTAAACTAGTGCTTCTCACTGCTTCATTTGAACGACTTGCTAAGCTTCACAAAATATTGACATCGCATCACCTTAAAAAAAAAATGAAAATGTGCCCTCCTCACACGGGATTGATTGCAGCTTTAGGAACGTAAGAAATGTAACAACGAACTTACAGTATTCAAGTCGTTTTAACAGCTTTACACCACTTCGCTGCTACTCTGCATAATGACATTGCCGTGAAAGAACTTTTATTGTTAACATAGCGTTCCCCAATTTTGCACGTAAAGCCTATCTTCGAACGCACTTCATTACAACGCAATCTTCCGTCTATTCTATACGTCATCGCTTTGTCGCTTTTCCAATACTCGTGTACGTTTGTACACTGGGATAACAAAGCAACTTCGGTTGCTCTCTCCCGAATGAGATCGTTCCTGTAAATGCGTACAAGAAGCGTTGCTGGAGGTGTGCGTACAATGCACAATCCTTTCCTCACGAAGCGTATGTGCTTGACGGAGAACCCGGCAACAACCACGCATAAAAATCTGGATACCCCTTAGTCGATACTTGAATATTGCGCCTTCGAGACTTGGTCGATATTCTCTCAAAGAACGGGACACATTGATGCGCCCTGTGGCGAAACTTCCACTTCGTTCTTTGTCGAGAAGAGCGTTCTGTGCGCGCTCGGCGCCAACGACGAATAATTGATGACGCAGCTGGATGAGACTTACGCAAAAGTTTTTGATCACTTGGTGCTAGTAATTTCGAGTACGTCTCGAACAAATCAAGTGCCATCCGGCCGCGAACGAAGAGAGAAAAGTGCTTCAGAAATGTATCATTTCATGTCCTGCATTGTGAAGAAATAATTGGCGGGATTTATTTCGAGCGCGTCTTCTACAGCATTGCAAAATGAAGTAATTCGAGAATACAGACCTACACGCCGTAGCAGTAGTAGGTCAGCAAATGCGTAGTTACGATTTTTAGGGAGGACGACAAAGCCTCTCGAACTGAAACCTTACCATAAACAAGAGGCCACTCTCGGCTGGTTTTTAACGGCGACGTCGCCCTTGCCGCCATGTCCCGTATAAGTATACAAACACATATATACATATGTATATTTGAACCAGTGATCTCTCGCTTCATAGCATGCTGCGTTAGAGCACTCAGCCAGTCGCCATGCATGTGCCGGCATACCAACAACGGCAAGCTATTTATAGATCATTTACGGCTGGTGGTATAGAGATCTCGCAGCAGCTTAAGCGTGTTTTCTATCACGCAATGCTCCAGCATTTTCTTTCAGTTTGAAAATTGCCTTTGAGACGCGCACTAAAAAAGGGGACCCTTTCTGTACACACTCGCGATGTTGAACCATAAAAGAAAAGAACGCCGCCCACTCCTTTTGTTAGACGCCGACGCGTGGCAGGAGACTCAGGAGGGGAGGAGGAGGATAAAACTTTATGGGTCATTCCGCGGGCTGCACTTAAAAGAAGAAGAAATATCTAAGAGCGTCGGGTTCTGTGTTGTCGACACTTTCAGCGCGTTGCTCAAACATAAAGGGGTAACACTGTGATAGTTGTTACTTCCCGCTTCTCGTGTGTATACCTATGTTTCCTTTTCGCGAATCCTTCTTTGTGCTTCGCGGGAAGCTTCAAGTATCAGCTGCTCGTCGATCTTCGTGTGACATTCTAATTTCTTGCTATCGCATTCGTTGCTTCACCCTTGCGGCAAAACTGTGGCCTTTTTTTTTTCTCAACTGAGTCAAATATTTAAATAGCAGAGATTGAGGAACATTGTTCATACCCGGACTAATTTGCGTGCACGAGCGGATAACCACGTAAGGAAAAACATACTTTAGGACCACATTAAGTCACACCTTGTCCTTTGAAAAGACGAGCTTATGACCGTTTAATTTCAACCTCGTGAACAATAGGTGCCAGGTAATCCATTATGCTCGCCACGAGCGGGGCATTGGGCACGGCACGCGTTTTGAAAGAACAAGAAAACTAAACAAAATAATCAGTCATAATAAAAAATAATAAATGTTGGGGTTTAACGTCCTAAAACCACGATATAACCATATCGTGGTTTTAGGACGGTGGTCTGGTTACGAGAGACGCCATAGTAGAGAACTCCGGAAATTTTCACCACCTGGGGTCTTCTAACGTGCACCTAAAGCTAAGCACGCGGTCCTCAATCATTTCTGCCTCCATCGAAAATGCGGCCGGCACGGCCGGAAATCGATCTGGCGCCTTTGGGTTCACCAGTTGAGCACCATAACCACTAGACCACCGTGGCGGGTAAATGCTGAGTCGTCGTCTCGTCTCGCTGAATTGGCTTAAGGGAGGCTTCTGATAAGCGCGTCGAAATATGCAATGAGGCAGCCGGCTTTGTTGTCCCAAAGATTCTTACTGCTCGAAGGCATTAACGCAATATTTGCCTTCGTGCGCCACCATCGCCTATTTGGGATCACAAGAAAGTGCAGCCACACAAACTCACAAGTACACACCAAGCGACGTGCAAGAAATAAGCCTGCCACTATACTCCTTACTTTATTGGTATGAAGTAAAAAGGGGCAAGGAAGGCGGGGGTATCGTATCACAAGTACTCATTAGAAGAGTGCCAAGTGATAAGCCGGTAGACAGGCTGAGACAAGAGCTTCGGGAAGCTTTCGAAATTCACAAAAATTCACAGCATATCCAAGGAGTGAACGCTAGATTTCTTTCGTAGAACAAAGTTTTGGAATACCCTGCAGCTGCATATTATACCACCAATAGGACGTGTGCGCTTAGAAACAAAGATCTTTGTAATTTTCGCACCTGTGGCCGTATTCAGATAAGCGTCTTACGCAAATTTTTATTTTTTTTTTTGCAGTACAATATTTCAGCCAATCACGATGTGGGACATATCATTAGCCAAGCCGGCTCACCAATCAGAAAACGCGCCTACGATAGAGAAATTTTGTGAATTTAAACCAAACTATTCTGTCTGCTTCTTCTCCTAACTTTCAACCGTCTGCCACGTTTTTTTTTTCTTTTCTTTTTTTTTTTTTTTTTTGCAGCCGCCCTTTTTTAGAGACCAATGCACTTGGGCTTTGGCTCTCTACCGCGATAAGCAGATGAGCGCATTAAGTGCTACTCGCATATTGCTATTGGGCAGTAACCCGGTCGACTACTTGTAAGTTAAAATGTTTCTCACTTTTTGAAAAAAGAAACGATGTGTCGGTGTTGTTGTTATAGGGAGTAAAAAAAGAAATATGCGTGGTCTAATTCATCTGCGGCGAGGATCCTGCATACCATTACTCGTAAAGGTGCTTTTGTTGGCAGCGCCCGTGGAGACCTTCTTCGGCCCTCGGAGTTCAGTGTGTTTAAGCGCTATTAAGTATTTGCTGATTTTTTGCTCTGTGTTAGTAGAGTTAGAAATTAGCAATTTTGGGACTGCCAGTGCTGTTGATGGTTTCACTACTGAATTAAACAAAGAACTCTTGCCTAACGGAATACCTAATCTTTATTAATGGGCTGTATCTCGGCCCCAATTATACCTACGCCGTGCGTTGGGAGACCTTTTGGGAAAACTCAATATTTTGGCGGGCCTCTTTTTCGGAATATCATTAGGAAGACATGTGGCTATCACAAGCGGGTCGCATCGAAATTTTGTTCATTGATCTTGCCTTACTCAGCTTAAAGATATCCCCTCGTTATTTACTTCGTGCACCGTTACAAGGTAGCGCTTCTATCAGGAATTTCTCGGGAGTCGTCTAATCACCTGGCCGATTCCCGACATGGAGGAAGGAAAGTCAGCAGGACGCATCGCGCAATAAGAAAGAAAGAAAGAAAGAAAGAAAGAAAGAAAGAAAGAAAGAAAGAAAGAAAGAAAGAAAGAAAGAAAGAAAGAAAGAAAGAAAGAAAGAAAGAAAGAAAGAAAGAAAGAAAGAAAGAAAGAAAGAAAGAAAGAAAGAAAGAAAGAAAGAAAGAAAGAAAGAAAGAAAGAAAGAAAGAAAGAAAGAAAGAAAGAAAGAAAGAAAGAAAGAAATAAAGAAAGAAAGAAAGAAAGAAAGAAAGAAAGGAAGAAAGGTAGTACGTCAAGCACGCCCACGTCAAGCTTTGCTTGCCCTGATTTTCCAGATAAGCCAATGACACCTGAATTTCTTTTATTGTAGGCTAGAGATGACGTTCCGAAAATTAAGCATTGTCATCTTTCGAACACAACAGAACATAACATAACAATGACATGTGCCTTCGCTCCGCTTGGAGTGTCGTTTCATTAATAGACAATGACATGAACGGCGGAGATACTGTTTTACGTCCATGGTATGAATTATAAGCAAGGACCGACTATTCCTGCCTTTCCCAGCTGTAAGCAATTACGCTTGAAGAGGAGTCGCTCGCGATCCTGCTGTATACGGCACACGTCAAGACGGCTTGCCTAAAAGCCATCGCCGCGTGAATTAGGCAGAATTTCGAGAACGAACATGTGCTCCCGAAGGCGTACGTTGTCTTTGTTCGGCGACGATTACGCTCGTAAGACTGACGGCGCAGTTAAGTAGGCCATCAAAAAGAACGTTCTACTTGTCTTGGCTATGTACACACTCTGAAGAGTGTCCTTCTAGAAAGGTCGGCCACTTGCCTAGAACTAGATTGAGAAGGCTGAGTCTGCTGTAATATCCGTTGACGGCGTCCTGACGTTTCATGTATTTTTGCTCCTTAGCTCGCTGTGGGCTTCACGGTTTGGTGTAGCGGTCAAAAAGAAAGAGAAATAGAGAGAGAGATAAACAAAAAAAAAAAGAGAAACAACCTTAAAGAGAGGGAAAGAATAACGAAGATATATACAGTATAGTATCGTAACGGCGTGGTAAAGGGAAGTGAGGGTGAGGAGAGTGATGTAAGGATGAGGAGGAAGGAAAGGAGGTGGAGAGAGTGTAATCTATGACGTAGAGTGGTGCACAATAGTTTAGCAAGGGCATGAGAAATAGAGGTGGGTAGGAGAGGACTGATGGTGGGGTGAAGATGGCAAAAGGAGGAGGTTAGAGGGTATACCATATCACACCCAGTCGGCATACCATAAGAATTGGTGGGAAAGAGAAGTGACCGTGAAGAGTAGTCATCTGAGAGTAAGGAGCCGAGTGGGCAACGTATAAAGAAGGAAGAAAGAAACGAGGATGAAGAAGATGACGGCGCAGAAAGAGATAAAGAAAGAAGCATGAAACGAATAAAAAAGGAGAACATGAAAAGTGAACTGAATCTGCGTTCGGCAGGTGGTACTGCTTGCTTGCCGCCTCTATTGTTTACTCGGATTGCGCAGGCGTCGAACTAGATTTCATGTTTTTCTTATCCTCATGTTTTAATCCTAATATAAATCATAATTTTAGGTTTTTAACATCTCAAAACCACCATATGATTATAAGAGAGACCGTAGTGGAGGGCTCTGGTAATTTCAACCATTTGGGGGTTTTCAACGTGCACGTAAATCTAAGCACACGGGCCTCAAGCATTTTCGTCTCCATCGAAAATGCGGCCGCCGCGGCGGCGATTTCATCCCGTCACCTGCGGGTCAGCAGTCGAACACGATAACCACTAGACAACCGTGGCGGGTGTCATGTATTAGACTTCGAGTGTAACCTTGTTACGACTTGTCCAACAAGGAACTCTAATGAAGTCACGTAATATTCATGCAAAAGCTGAATTATGCTCCGTGCCATTTATTTGGAGCAAGATCAGAACTTAATATATAAGTGCCATGAAATTCACAGCCTCCTCGAATAAAGCGCCGTTGCTTATTAAATTGTAATGCGCATGGGATTATGTGAAACACTGTCAAATAAATGTGATTCAGTGATCATTACCAGTTCTTCTAGAACAAACGCTCTTACTAATCTATGTCTCGCAAGGCTATTCATCACGTCGGCAACGACATTAAGCCGTCGGAGCTATTGCAGAACGCTTCTAGCTCTCGGACAGCTCGGACACTATTGCTGAAGCTGCTGGTCTTTAAACCCTGCGTCTCTCTCGCTTAAAGTCACGTGCCACATGGTCCGCTGCGAAGAGACGTCACAGCTGCGCTCACTCGGAGCGTCACCGCTGTGGTACCACGTGACTAGGTGAAGGTTTAACGGCTGCTCTAGTCTTTGAGCACGTCAAAGAGCACCAGATGATCGAAATTTTTAGAGCCATCCACGACAGCGTGCTTCACAGCTATATCGTAATTTTTGGCACGTGAAACCCCGGGTACTACTTCACATAAATTGTTTTACTCATTCTTTGCTTAAGGGGGAGATGCGATTCGGAAAAAAAAAAGTTGCGTTAATCTGTAGCCTAAGGTAGTGAAATTTTTGCTGTATATATAGGATTTTATGCTGATTTCAAATATGTAATCAGTTTTATAGTAAGTTGTACAGTTTTCGTTTTGTGCCACGACAATGTGTAAAATATAGTTCTTTTTGTAGACTCTTCTTTCGCCAGTAAATGTTTACCTTTCTGAGCCATTATTGGCTCATATTGCTCCACATTATCCGTAGAATGCAAATAACTATCAAGAACGCGCGTACAAGACATTTTTTACTGGATAAAAAAAATTGTAATGTGAGAAGCCTTGGAATGCTCAGACCATACTAATTGCTTATTTTAGGTTTGTGATAATTATATTAGGTGATATCAAGTTTTAAAGTAGATACTTGCACTCTGCAGATGTTAAGAAATATGTGGGCAAAATTTCATACCGATCTGGCTATCAGAAGTACCAAAAAACCTGATGTAAAAACTCATGAAGTTGCCCAGAATTGTATCTTGAGAAAAACGCATTTTAAATGTATAAGTGAAAGCTCATCTATGCGGAAAATATTTGTCATTTAAGATGATTTATTCCATCATGAGAGCTTGGCAATCATGGTTATTTTGAGCATGTGACATTACAATTTTTTTTTTGTCCAGTAAAATGTCTTGTACGCGCGTTCTTGATAGTTATTTGCATTCTACGGGTAATGTGGAATGTGCAATGGCAAGCAGCCAGGTGACAATTTCCACGGGACTCTAGACAATCAGGACTTCTTAGATTTTTAGTAGCCACCTTGTACTCTTTAAAAGCGATTTTGACCTACTTGGAGTTCAATTACAATCTTCAGTTTTTTTGTCGTGAAAGTAGAGAAACTAAACTTGTGAAAGCGAATAAAAACGAAAATATGTAATTTTTGAAAAAAAACGCGTTTTTCGACTCGCATCTCCCCTTAACCGGCGTAGTCTTTGCGAAAACAAGCCAGAGATGCTATTTCCTTCTGATAATGAGGGTTTACATGAGATAAACCTAAGCCACTTTGTCCACACTGATTTCTTTATTGCGGCATTCGCCTCACGCGATAGGCGGAAAGACGGACAGTTTTCAGTCTAGTAGACATAGAAATGCCAGCACATGTAAAGGAAAAACCACGACTAGGAAACGAAATTCGCGACAGGTTGTGCGTCTAGAAAAAAATCTGGAAAAGTTTTTTTTTTAGCGAAGTGTGGGTATACTGCAAATCGTTTCTTTTTTTAAATGTATATTGTGTACTTATGTCTCTCATTTTAAAAGGCATGCCTATTAGCGGATGGTCCTTGCGTTGTCATTTCCTTTCTCCTTTTTTTCTTAAACAACTAAAAATCT